>JAGDYQ010000148.1:0-265000 GCA_021962125.1 Bulinus truncatus
TGTGTGGCTGAATCATGCTAAATATGTTGTGTGTGTGTGTGGCTGAATTCTTTAAATATGTTGTGTGTGTGTGTGGCTGAATCCTTCTAAATATGTTGTGTGTGTGTGGCTGAATCCTTCTAAATATGCTGTGGTTGTGAGTGTGGCTGAATCCTTCTAAATATGTTTGTGTGTGTGTGGCTGAATCCTTCTAAATATGTTGTGTGTGTGGCTGAATCCTTTTAAATATGTGGTGTGTGTGTGGCTGAATCCTTCTAAATATGTTGCATTGTGTGTGTGGCTGAATCCTTCTAAATATGTTGTGTGTGTGGTGGCTGAATCCTTCTAAATATGTTGTGTGTGTGTGTGTGGCTGAATCCTTCTAAATATGTTGTGTGTGTGTGTGGCTGAATCCTTCTAAATATGTTTTGTGTGTGTGTGGCTGAATCCTTCTAAATATGTGTGTGTGTGTGGCTGAATCCTTCTAAATATGTTGTGTGTGTGTGTGTGGCTGAATCCTTCTAAATATGTTGTGTGTGTGTGTGTGTGGCTGGAATCCTTCTAAATATGTTGGTTGTGTGTGTGTGGCTGAATCCTTCTAAATATATTGTGTGTGTGTGGCTGAATCCTTCTAAATATGTTGTGTGTGTGGCTGAATCCTTCTAAATATGTTGTGTGTGTGGTGGCTGAATCCTTCTAAATATGTTGTATGAGTGTGTGGCTGAATCCTTCTAAATATGTTGTGTGTGTGTGTGGCTGAATCCTTCTAAATATGTTGTGTGTGTGTGTGTGTGGCTGAATTCTTCTAAATATGTTGTGTGTGTGTGTGGCTGAATCCTTCTAAATATGTTGTGTGTGTGTGGCTGAATCCTTCTAAATATGTTGTGTGTGTGTGTGTGGCTGAATCTTTCTAAATATGTTGTGTGTGTCGCTGAATCCTTCTAAATATGTGTGTGTGTGAGGCTGAATCCTTCTAAATATGTTGTATGTGTGTGGCTGAATCCTTCTAAATATAAGTTGTGTGTATGTGTGTGTGTGGCTGAATCCTTCTAAATATGTTGTGTGTGTGTGTGGCTGAATCCTTCCTTCTAAATATGTTGTGTGTGTGTGGCTGGAATCCTTCTAAATATGTTGTGTGTGTGTGGGCTGAATCCTTCTAAATATGTTGTGTGTGTGTGTGGCTGAATCCTTCTAAATATGTTGTGTGTGTGTGGCTGAATCCTTCTAAATATGTTGTGTGTGTGTGTGGCTGAATCCTTCTAAATATGTTGTGTGTGTGTGTGGCTGAATCCTTCTAAATATGTGTGTGTGTGTGTGTGTGGCTGAATCCTTCTAAATATGTTGTGTGTGTGGCTGAATCCTTCTAAATATGTTGTGTGTGTGTGTGGCTGAATCCTTCTAAATATGTTGTGTGTGTGTGGCTGAATCCTTCTAAATATGTTGTGTGTGTGTGTGGCTGAATCCTTCTAAATATGTTGTGTGTGTGTGGCTGAATCCTTCTAAATATGTTGTGTGTGTGTGTGGCTGAATCCTTCTAAATATGTTGTGTGTGTGTTAGCTGAATCCTTCTAAATATGTTGTGTGTGTGTGTGGCTGAATCCTTCTAAATATGTTGTGTGTGTGTGGGCTGAATCCTTCTCTAAATATTTGTGTGTGTGTGTGGCTGAATCCTTCTAAATATGTTGTGTGTGTGTGTGGCTGAATCCTTCTAAATATGTTGTGTGTGTGTGGCTGAATCCTTCTAAATATGTTGTGTGTGTGTGTGGCTGAATCCTTCTAAATATGTTGTGTGTGTGTGGCTGAATCCTTCTAAATATGTTGTGTGTGTGTGGCTGAATCCTTCTAAATATGTTGTGTGTGTGTGTGGCTGAATCCTTCTAAATATGTTGTGTGTGTGTGTGGCTGAATCCTTCTAAATATGTTGTGTGTGTGTGTGTGGCTGAATCCTTCTAAATATGTTGTGTGTGTGTGTGGCTGAATCCTTCTAAATATGTTGTGTGTGTGTGTGTGGCTGAATCCTTCTAAATATGTTGTGTGTGTGTGGCTGAATCCTTCTAAATATGTTGTGTGTGTGTGGCTGAATCCTTCTAAATATGTTGTGTGTGTGTGTGGCTGAATCCTTCTAAATATGTTGTGTGTGTGTGGCTGAATCCTTCTAAATATGTTGTGTGTGTGTGTGGCTGAATCCTTCTAAATATGTTGTGTGTGTGTGTGTGGCTGAATCCTTCTAAATATGTTGTGTGTGTGTGTGGCTGAATCCTTCTAAATATGTTGTGTGTGTGTGGCTGAATCCTTCTAAATATGTTGTGTGTGTGTGTGGCTGAATCCTTCTAAATATGTTGTGTGTGTGTGGCTGAATCCTTCTAAATATGTTGTGTGTGTGTGTGGCTGAATCCTTCTAAATATGTGTGTGTGTGGCTGAATCCTTCTAAATATGTTGTGTGTGTGTGGCTGAATCCTTCTAAATATGTTGTGTGTGTGTGTGGCTGAATCCTTCTAAATATGTTGTGTGTGTGTGTGGCTGAATCCTTCTAAATATGTTGTGTGTGTGTGGTTGAATCCTTCTAAATATGTTGGTTGTGTGTGTGTGGCTGAATCCTTCTAAATATGTGTGTGTGTGTGTGGCTGAATCCTTCTAAATATGTTGTGTGTGTGTGTGGCTGAATCCTTCTAAATATGTTGTGTGTGTGTGTGGCTGAATCCTTCTAAATATGTTGTGTGTGTGTGTGGCTGAATCCTTCTAAATATGTTGTGTGTGTGTGGCTGAATCCTTCTAAATATGTGTGTGTGTGTGTGTGGCTGAATCCTTCTAAATATGTTGTGTGTGTGTGTGGCTGAATCCTTCTAAATATGTTGTGTGTGTGTGTGTGGCTGAATCCTTCTAAATATGTTGTGTGTGTGTGTGGCTGAATCCTTCTAAATATGTTGTGTGTGTGTGGCTGAATCCTTCTAAATATGTTGTGTGTGTGTGTGTGGCTGAATCCTTCTAAATATGTTGTGTGTGTGTGTGGCTGAATCCTTCTAAATATGTTGTGTGTGTGTGTGGCTGAATCCTTCTAAATATGTTGTGTGTGTGTGGCTGAATCCTTCTAAATATGTTGTGTGTGTGTGGCTGAATCCTTCTAAATATGTTGTGTGTGTGTGGCTGAATCCTTCTAAATATGTTGTGTGTGTGTGTGGCTGAATCCTTCTAAATATGTTGTGTGTGTGTGGCTGAATCCTTCTAAATATGTTGTGTGTGTGTGTGTGGCTGAATCCTTCTAAATATGTTGTGTGTGTGGCTGAATCCTTCTAAATATGTTGTGTGTGTGTGGCTGAATCCTTCTAAATATGTTGTGTGTGTGTGTGGCTGAATCCTTCTAAATATGTTGTGTGTGTGTGTGGCTGAATCCTTCTAAATATGTTGTGTGTGTGTGTGGCTGAATCCTTCTAAATATGTTGTGTGTGTGTGTGGCTGAATCCTTCAAAATATGTTGTGTGTGTGTGTGGCTGAATCCTTCTAAATATGTTGTGTGTGTGTGTGTGTGGCTGAATCCTTCTAAATATGTTGTGTGTGTGTGGCTGAATCCTTCTAAATATGTTGTGTGTGTGTGTGGCTGAATCCTTCTAAATATGTGTGTGTGTGTGTGGCTGAATCCTTCTAAATATGTTGTGTGTGTGTGTGGCTGAATCCTTCTAAATATGTTGTGTGTGTGTGTGGCTGAATCCTTCTAAATATGTTGTGTGTGTGTGTGGCTGAATCCTTCTAAATATGTTGTGTGTGTGTGTGGCTGAATCCTTCTAAATATGTTGTGTGTGTGTGTGTGGCTGAATCCTTCTAAATATGTTGTGTGTGTGTGGCTGAATCCTTCTAAATATGTTGTGTGTGTGTGTGTGGCTGAATCCTTCTAAATATGTTGTGTGTGTGTGGCTGAATCCTTCTAAATATGTTGTGTGTGTGTGTGGCTGAATCCTTCTAAATATGTTGTGTGTGTGTGTGTGGCTGAATCCTTCTAAATATGTTGTGTGTGTGTGTGGCTGAATCGTTCTAAATATGTTGTGTGTGTGTGTGTGGCTGAATCCTTCTAAATATGTTGTGTGTGTGTGTGGCTGAATCCTTCTAAATATGTTGTGTGTGTGTGTGGCTGAATCCTTCTAAATATGTTGTGTGTGTGTGTGTGGCTGAATCCTTCTAAATATGTTGTGTGTGTGTGTGTGGCTGAATCCTTCTAAATATGTTGTGTGTGTGTGGCTGAATCCTTCTAAATATGTTGTGTGTGTGTGTGGCTGAATCCTTCTAAATATGTTGTGTGTGTGTGTGCTGAATCCTTCTAAATATGTTGTGTGTGTGTGTGTGGCTGAATCCTTCTAAATATGTTGTGTGTGTGTGGCTGAATCCTTCTAAATATGTTGTGTGTGTGTGGCTGAATCCTTCTAAATATGTGTGTGTGTGTGTGGCTGAATCCTTCTAAATATGTTGTGTGTGTGTGTGTGCTGAATCCTTCTAAATATGTTGTGTGTGTGTGGCTGAATCCTTCTAAATATGTTGTGTGTGTGTGTGTGTGGCTGAATCCTTCTAAATATGTTGTGTGTGTGTGTGTGGCTGAATCCTTCTAAATATGTTGTGTGTGTGTGTGGCTGAATCCTTCTAAATATGTTGTGTGTGTGTGTGGCTGAATCCTTCTAAATATGTTGTGTGTGTGTGGCTGAATCCTTCTAAATATGTTGTGTGTGTGTGTGGCTGAATCCTTCTAAATATGTTTGTGTGTGTGTGGCTGAATCCTTCTAAATATGTTGTGTGTGTGTGTGGCTGAATCCTTCTAAATATGTTGTGTGTGTGTGTGGCTGAATCCTTCTAAATATGTGTGTGTGTGTGTGTGGCTGAATCCTTCTAAATATGTTGTGTGTGTGTGTGGCTGAATCCTTCTAAATATGTTGTGTGTGTGTGGCTGAATCCTTCTAAATATGTTGTGTGTGTGTGTGGCTGAATCCTTCTAAATATGTTGTGTGTGTGTGTGGCTGAATCCTTCTAAATATGTTGTGTGTGTGTGTGGCTGAATCCTTCTAAATATGTTTGTGTGTGTGTGGCTGAATCCTTCTAAATGTGTGTGTGTGCAGCTGAATCCTTCTAAATATGTTGTGTGTGTGTGGCTGAATCCTTCTAAATATGTTGTGTGTGTGTGTGTGGCTGAATCCTTCTAAATATGTTGTGTGTGTGTGGCTGAATCCTTCTAAATATGTTGTGTGTGTGTGTGGCTGAATCCTTCTAAATATGTTGTGTGTGTGTGTGGCTGAATCCTTCTAAATATGTTTGTGTGTGTGTGGCTGAATCCTTCTAAATATGTTGTGTGTGTGTGGCTGAATCCTTCTAAATATGTTGTGTGTGTGTGTGGCTGAATCCTTCTAAATATGTTGTGTGTGTGTGGCTGAATCCTTCTAAATATGTTGTGTGTGTGTGTGGCTGAATCCTTCTAAATATGTTGTGTGTGTGTGTGGCTGAATCCTTCTAAATATGTTGTGTGTGTGTGTGGCTGAATCCTTCTAAATATGTTGTGTGTGTGTGTGGCTGAATCCTTCTAAATATGTTGTGTGTGTGTGGCTGAATCCTTCTAAATATGTTGTGTGTGTGTGGCTGAATCCTTCTAAATATGTTGTGTGTGTGTGGCTGAATCCTTCTAAATATGTTGTGTGTGTGTGTGGCTGAATCCTTCTAAATATGTTGTGTGTGTGTGGCTGAATCCTTCTAAATATGTTGTGTGTGTGTGTGGCTGAATCCTTCTAAATATGTTGTGTGTGTGTGGCTGAATCCTTCTAAATATGTTGTGTGTGTGTGGCTGAATCCTTCTAAATATGTTGTGTGTGTGTGTGGCTGAATCCTTCTAAATATGTTGTGTGTGTGTGTGGCTGAATCCTTCTAAATATGTTGTGTGTGTGTGTGGCTGAATCCTTCTAAATATGTTGTGTGTGTGTGTGGCTGAATCCTTCTAAATATGTTGTGTGTGTGTGTGGCTGAATCCTTCTAAATATGTTGTGTGTGTGTGTGTGGCTGAATCCTTCTAAATATGTTGTGTGTGTGTGTGTGTGGCTGAATCCTTCTAAATATGTTGTGTGTGTGTGTGGCTGAATCCTTCTAAATATGTTGTGTGTGTGTGTGTGGCTGAATCCTTCTAAATATGTTGTGTGTGTGTGTGGCTGAATCCTTCTAAATATGTTGTGTGTCTGTGTGTGGCTGAATCCTTCTAAATATGTTGTGTGTGTGTGTGTGGCTGAATCCTTCTAAATATGTTGTGTGTGTGGCTGAATCCTTCTAAATATGTTGTGTGTGTGTGTGTGGCTGAATCCTTCTAAATATGTTGGTTGTGTGTGTGTGTGGCTGAATCCTTCTAAATATGTTGTGTGTGTGTGGCTGAATCCTTCTAAATATGTTGTGTGTGTGTGTGTGGCTGAATCCTTCTAACTGTGTTGTGTGTGTGTGGCTGAATCCTTCTAAATATGTTGTGTGTGTGTGTGGCTGAATCCTTCTAAATATGTTGTGTGTGTGGCTGAATCCTTCTAAATATGTTGTGTGTGTGTGTGGCTGAATCCTTCTAAATATGTTGTGTGTGTGTGGCTGAATCTTTCTTAATATGTTGTGTGTGTGTGGCTGAATCCTTCTAAATATATTGTGTGTGTGTGGCTGAATCCTTTTAAATATGTTGTGTGTGTGTGTGTGGCTTAATCCTTCTAAATATGTTGTGTGTGTGTGGCTGAATCCTTCTAAATATGTTGTGTGTGTGTGACTGAATCCTTCTAGATATGGTGTGTGTGTGTGTGGCTGAATTCTTCTAAATATGTTGTGTGTGTGTGTGTGGCTGAATCCTTCTAAATATGTTGTGTGTGTGTGTGTGGCTGAATCCTTCTAAATATGTTGGTTGTGTGTGTGTGTGGCTGAATCCTTCTAAATATGTTGTGTGTGTGTGGCTGAGTCCTTCTAAATATGTTGTGTGTGTGTGGCTGAATCCTTTTTAAATATGTGTGTGTGTGTGGCTGAATCCTTCTTAATATGTTGTGTGTGTGTGGCTGAATCCTTCTAAATATGTTGTGTGTGTGTGTGGCTGAATCCTTCTAAATATGTTGTGTGTGTGTGTGGCTGAATCCTTCTAAATATGTTGTGTGTGTGTGTGGCTGAATCCTTCTAAATATGTTGTGTGTGTGTGTGGCTGAATCCTTCTAAATATGTTGTGTGTGTGTGTGGCTGAATCCTTCTAAATATGTTGTGTGTGTGTGTGGCTGAATCCTTCTAAATATGTTGTGTGTGTGTGGCTGAATCCTTCTAAATATGTTGTGTGTGTGTGTGGCTGAATCCTTCTAAATATGTTGTGTGTGTGTGGCTGAATCCTTCTAAATATGTTGTGTGTGTGTGGCTGAATCCTTCTAAATATGTTGGGTGTGTGTGTGTGGCTGAATCCTTCTAAATATGTTGTGTGTGTGGCTGAATCGTTTTAAATATGTTGTGTGTGTGTGTGTGGCTGAATCCTTCTAAATATGTTGGTTGTGTGTGTGTGTGGCTGAATCTTTCTAAATATGTGTGTGTGTGTGGCTGAATCCTTCTAAATATGTTGTGTGTGTGTGTGTGGTTGAATCATTCTAACTGTGTTGTGTGTGTGTGGCTGAATCCTTCTAAATATGTTGTGTGTGTGGCTGAATCCTTCTAAATATGGGTGTGTGTGTGGCTGAATCCTTCTAAATATGTTGTGTGTGTGTGTGGCTGAATCCTTCTAAATATGTTGTGTGTGTGTGGCTGAATCTTTCTTAATATGTTGTGTGTGTGTGGCTGAATCCTTCTAAATATGTTTGTGTGTGTGGCTGAATCCTTCAAAATATGTTGTGTGTGTGTGTGGCTGAATCCTTCTAAATATGTTGTGTGTGTGTGTGTGGCTGAATCCTTCTAAATATGTTGTGTGTGTGTGGCTGAATCCTTCTAAATATGTGTGTGTGTGTGTGTGGCTGAATTCTTCTAAATATGTTGTGTGTGTGTGTGGTGGCTGAATCCTTCTAAATATGTTGTGTGTGTGTGTGTGGCTGAATCCTTCTAAATATGTTGGTTGTGTGTGTGTGTGGCTGAATCCTTCTAAATATGTGTGTGTGTGTGTGTGGCTGAGTCCTTCTAAATATGTTGTGTGTGTGTGGCTGAATCCTTTTTAAATATGTGTTTGTGTGTGGCTGAATCCTTCTTAATATATTTGTGTTGTGTGTGGCTGAATCCTTCAAATATGTTGTGTGTGTGGCTGAATCCTTCTAAATATGTTGTGTGTGTGTGTGTGGCTGAATCCTTCTAAATATGTTGTGTGTGTGTGGCTGAATCCTTCTAAATATGTGTGTCTGTGTGTGGCTGAATCCTTCTAAATATGTTGTGTGTGTGTGTGTGTGGCTGAATCCTTCTAAATATGTTGTGTGTGTGGCTGAATCCTTCTAAATATGTTGTGTGTGTGTGTGTGTGGCTGAATCCTTCTAAATATGTTGTGTGTGTGTGTGGCTGAATCCTTCTAAATATGTTGTGTGTGTGTGGCTGAATCCTTCTAAATATGTTGTGTGTGTGGCTGAATCCTTCTAAAATATGTTGTGTGTGTGGCTGAATCCTTCTAAATATGTTGTAAGTGTGTGGCTGAATCCTTCTAAATATGTTGTGTGTGTGTGTGGCTGAATCCTTCTAAATATGTTGTGTGTGTTTGGCTGAATTCTTCTAAATATGTTGTGTGTGTGTGTGTGGCTGAATCCTTCTAAATATGTTGTGTGTGTGTGGCTGAATCCTTCTAAATATGTTGTGTTTGTGTGGCTGAATCTTTCTAAATATTTTGTGTGTGTGTGGCTGAATCCTTCTAAATATGTTGTGTGTGTGTGGCTGAATCCTTCTAAATATGTTGTGTGTGTGTGTGGCTGAATCCTTCTAAATATGTTGTGTGTGTGTGGCTGAATCCTTCTAAATATGTTGTGTGTGTGTGTGGCTGAATCCTTCTAAATATGTTGTGTGTGTGTGTGTGGCTGAATCCTTCTAAATATGTTGTGTGTGTGTGTGGCTGAATCCTTCTAAATATGTTGTGTGTGTGTGTGGCTGAATCCTTCTAAATATGTTGTGTGTGTGTGGCTGAATCCTTCTAAATATGTTGTGTGTGTGTGTCTGAATCCTTCTAAATATGTTGTGTGTGTGTGGCTGAATCCTTCTAAATATGTTGTGTGTGTGTGTGTGGCTGAATCCTTCTAAATATGTTGTGTGTGTGTGGCTGAATCCTTCTAAATATGTTGTGTGTGTGTGTGGCTGAATCCTTCTAAATATGTTGTGTGTGTGTGTGTGTGGCTGAATCCTTCTAAATATGTTGTGTGTGTGGCTGAATCCTTCTAAATATGTTGTGTGTGTGTGTGTGGCTGAATCCTTCTAAATATGTTGGTTGTGTGTGTGTGTGGCTGAATCCTTCTAAATATGTTGTGTGTGTGTGGCTGAATCCTTCTAAATATGTTGTGTGTGTGTGTGTGGTTGAATCATTCTAACTGTGTTGTGTGTGTGTGGCTGAATCGTTCTAAATATGTTGTGTGTGTGTGTGGCTGAATCCTTCTAAATATGTTGTGTGTGTGGCTGAATCCTTCTAAATATGTTGTGTGTGTGTGTGGCTGAATCCTTCTAAATATGTTGTGTGTGTGTGGCTGAATCTTTCTTAATATGTTGTGTGTGTGTGGCTGAATCCTTCTAAATATGTTGTGTGTGTGGCTGAATCCTTCAAAATATGTTGTGTGTGTGTGTGGCTGAATCCTTCTAAATATGTTGTGTGTGTGTGTGTGGCTGAATCCTTCTAAATATGTTGTGTGTGTGTGGCTGAATCCTTCTAAATATGTTGTGTGTGTGTGTGGCTGAATTCTTCTAAATATGTTGTGTGTGTGTGTGGCTGAATCCTTCTAAATATGTTGTGTGTGTGTGTGTGGCTGAATCCTTCTAAATATGTTGGTTGTGTGTGTGTGTGGCTGAATCCTTCTAAATATGTTGTGTGTGTGTGTGGCTGAGTCCTTCTAAATATGTTGTGTGTGTGTGGCTGAATCCTTTTTAAATATGTGTGTGTGTGTGGCTGAATCCTTCTTAATATGTTGTGTGTGTGTGGCTGAATCCTTCAAATATGTTGTGTGTGTGGCTGAATCCTTCTAAATATGTTGTGTGTGTGTGTGTGGCTGAATCCTTCTAAATATGTTGTGTGTGTGTGTGGCTGAATCCTTCTAAATATGTTATGTGTCTGTGTGTGGCTGAATCCTTCTAAATATGTTGTGTGTGTGTGTGTGGCTGAATCCTTCTAAATATGTTGTGTGTGTGGCTGAATCCTTCTAAATATGTTGTGTGTGTGTGTGTGGCTGAATCCTTCTAAATATGTTGGTTGTGTGTGTGTGGCTGAATCCTTCTAAATATGTTGTGTGTGTGTGTGGCTGAATCCTTCTAAATATGTTGTGTGTGTGGCTGAATCCTTCTAAAATATGTTGTGTGTGTGGCTGAATCCTTCTAAATATGTTGTAAGTGTGTGGCTGAATCCTTCTAAATATGTTGTGTGTGTGTGTGGCTGAATCCTTCTAAATATGTTGTGTGTGTTTGGCTGAATTCTTCTAAATATGTTGTGTGTGTGTGTGTGGCTGAATCCTTCTAAATATGTTGTGTGTGTGTGGCTGAATCCTTCTAAATATGTTGTGTTTGTGTGGCTGAATCTTTCTAAATATTTTGTGTGTGTGTGGCTGAATCCTTCTAAATATGTTGTGTGTGTGTGGCTGAATCCTTCTAAATATGTTGTGTGTGTGTGTGGCTGAATCCTTCTAAATATGTTGTGTGTGTGTGGCTGAATCCTTCTAAATATGTTGTGTGTGTGTGTGGCTGAATCCTTCTAAATATGTTGTGTGTGTGTGTGTGGCTGAATCCTTCTAAATATGTTGTGTGTGTGTGTGGCTGAATCCTTCTAAATATGTTGGTTGTGTGTGTGTGGCTGAATCCTTCTAAATATGTTGTGTGTGTTTGTGTGGCTGAATCCTTCTAAATATGTTGTGTGTGTGTGGCTGAATCCTTCTAAATATGTGTGTGTGTGTGGCTGAATCCTTCTTAATATGTTGTGTGTGTGTGGCTGAATCCTTCTAAATATGTTGTGTGTGTGTGTGGCTGAATCCTTCTAAATATGTTGTGTGTGTGTGTGGCTGAATCCTTCTAAATATGTTGTGTGTGTGTGTGGCTTTATCCTTCTAAATATGTTGTGTGTGTGTGGCTGAATCCTTCTAAATATGTTGTGTGTGTGTGTGGCTGAATCCTTCTAAATATGTTGTGTGTGTGTGTGGCTGAATCCTTCTAAATATGTTGTGTGTGTGTGTGGCTGAATCCTTCTAAATATGTTGGTTGTGTGTGTGTGTGGCTGAATCCTTCTAAATATGTTGTGTGTGTGTGGCTGAATCCTTCTAAATATGTTGTGTGTGTGGCTGAATCCTTCTAAATATGTGTGTGTGTGTGGCTGAATCCTTCTAAATATGTTGGTTGTGTGTGTGTGTGGCTGAATCCTTCTAAATATGTTGTGTGTGTGTGGCTGAATCCTTCTAAATATGTTGTGTGTGTGTGTGGCTGAATCCTTCTAACTGTGTTGTGTGTGTTTGGCTGAATCCTTCTAAATATGTTGTGTGTGTGTGTGGCTGAATCCTTCTAAATATGTTGTGTGTGTGGCTGAATCCTTCTAAATATGTTGTGTGTGTGTGTGTGGCTGAATCCTTCTAAATATGTTGTGTGTGTGTGGCTGAATCTTTCTTAATATGTTGTGTGTGTGTGGCTGAATCCTTCTAAATATGTTGTGTGTGTGTGGCTGAATCCTTCTAAATATGTTGTGTGTGTGTGTGTGGCTGAATCCTTCTAAATATGTTGTGTGTGTGTGTGTGGCTGAATCCTTCTAAATATGTTGTGTGTGTGTGGCTGAATCCTTCTAAATATGTTGTGTGTGTGTGTGGCTGAATTCTTCTAAATATGTTGTGTGTGTGTGTGGCTGAATCCTTCTAAATATGTTGTGTGTGTGTGTGTGGCTGAATCCTTCTAAATATGTTGGTTGTGTGTGTGTGTGGCTGAATCCTTCTAAATATGTTGTGTGTGTGTGTGGCTGAGTCCTTCTAAATATGTTGTGTGTGTGTGGCTGAATCCTTTTTAAATATGTGTGTGTGTGTGGCTGAATCCTTCTTAATATGTTGTGTGTGTGTGGCTGAATCCTTCTAAATATGTTGTGTGTGTGTGGCTGAATCCTTCTAAATATGTTGTGTGTGTGTGGCTGAATCCTTCTAAATATGTGTGTGTGTGTGGCTGAATCCTTCTTAATATGTTGTGTGTGTGTGGCTTAATCCTTCTAAATATGTTGTGTGTGTGTGTGGCTGAATCCTTCTAAATATGTTGTGTTTGTGTATGTGTGTGTGGCTGAATCCTTCTAAATATTGTTACAACTTGATATTTTACAGAATGACACACAGGACACGTGGGTTCAATAAAGACTAGACTGATACATTTATTTATTACACAAATTTACTAAACATTAATTCCTTAACCAAACTGGTAAATCCACATAGGAAACAAAATCACTGCCGGCCACAAACGAGTCCAACGTGTACTCTTAAGGTCACCAACTCCTTGTTCTCTAAAACAACAAGCAATTAACTACACATGTCAAGTCCACACCTGCAAAATCAGGTCACGTCGCGCGTCGTCACGCATCGTCCTCATCTCTTGTTTTTACACACCTGTCCAGGTGACGACTCGCCCAGCGCCGTGTGTTGAAATTAAGAGGGTCACAACACTGCCCCCCTCTTAAATCTGTCCGTCCCGGACAGGTCCATCTGCACCAAAGGATTAGCAAAGTCTGTCGAGGTGCACCACTTTCATCTTGGTGCGTGTGCTTCTCTGTATTCTGTACACGACGTCGTTAAGTCTCTTTATGACCCGGTACGGGCCTTCCCAGTCCCTCTGCAACTTTGGGGATCTTCCTTTACGTCTCTGTGGGTTGTAAAGCCAGACTAGGTCACCCTCTTGAAAACCAGACGAGTTTGCCCGTCTGTCGTATCTGGTTTTCATGGTGTTACTAGCGAGTTTGAGGTTTCTTCGAACCATAGAATGTAGTTCCTCGAGTCGAGATCTCAGTCCATTGGCATAATCTGTTTCCATGGAGGGAGCGTCTCTGGGGAATCCGAACAGAAGGTCACAAGGTAGGCGGAGTTCCCGACCAAACACTACCGTTGATGGCGAGTGACCCGTCGTTTCGTGAGCTGCTGCTCGGTAGGCCATCAGAAACAGTGGTATGTGAGTGTCCCAGTCTTCCTGGCGATCATCTGCCAATTTCGCCAGGTGCTGCACCAGTGTCCGGTTGAACCGTTCGACCATCCCATCCGATTGTGGATGTAACGGGGTTGTTCTTGTCTTCTGAATCCCCAAGAGTCTGCACATCTCCTGAAATAATTTTGATTCGAAGTTTCGACCCTGGTCCGAGTGGAGCTCCATCGGGACTCCGAAACGACTGATCCACTCGTTAACCACTATGTCCGCTATAGTTTTGGCCTCCTGATTCGCCATAGCAAAAGCTTCTGGCCACTGGCTGAAATAGTCTTTGATAACCAGGATATAGCGGTGCCCTTGCCTGGTCTCTGGGAAGGGCCCTGCAACGTCTATGGCAATTCTCTCAAAAGGGACTCCAGTAAAGTACTGCTGCATGTGACCCCGAGGTTTGTTCCTCGGCCCTTTTGTTGCTGCGCACTGAGTGCACCTCCTACACCAGTCCTCCACGTCCTTTCTGTAGTTAAGCCAATAGAACCTCTGGCGCACTTTTTCCAGTGTTTTATTTACCCCCAGATGTCCACCGGTGGCACCATTGTGCATTTCATTCAGCACCTCGGGAACCCTTGACCTTGGAAGCACTAGTTGGAGTCGACGGGAGGTACCATCCGCAGATTCCCAAACTCTCTTGATTGTCCCGTGGTCAATTACTATAGAGTCCCACTGAGCCCAATAGGCCTTCGTGGATGCACCCGTTTCGGCAACTTGCTGCCAATCGGGCCGGGGCCCTTCTTCTTTCCACCGGAGGATATGGGTTAAATCCTCGTCGTTCAATTGGTCCTCTCGGATCTTGAGGGCAGACCATGCCTCCGAGGCATCCAACTCCAAGCTTCGAACATAAACGTCATCTGTCTCTTTTGCCTCCAACCGCTGGCAGTGTTTGCATTCCAGCCTACAGGGTCGACGTGATAGGGAATCTGCGTTATTATGCAGCAATCCCCTGCGATGTTGGGTATCGAAGTCGTAAGTCTGCAATCTTTCAATCCAAAGAGCGATCTGTCCTTCTGGGCTCTTAAAGGACAAGAGCCACTTCAGTGCTGCATGATCTGTTCTTAATGTAAATTTTTGGCCATACAGATACTTGTGGAAGTGTTTTATTGCATCCACAACTGCTAGAAGTTCTCGTCTGGTTACGCAATAATTCCTCTCAGCCTTCGACAGAGTTCGACTGTAAAAGGATACGACATTCTCTATGCCATCTATCCTCTGGGACAACACAGCACCTAACCCGGTACTACTAGCATCTGTATCGAGTATAAATGTTTTACCAGGGACTGGGTAAGCCAGTACCGGGGAAGAGCTTAGTGCATTCTTTAATTCGTCAAAAGACTGTTGGCATTCTTCGCTCCAAAGAAATGGCTTCTTTTGCTCCGTGAGCCGATGAAGCTCTCTGGCAATGCTGGAAAAGTTTGGCACAAATCTCCGATAATATGTGCAGAGTCCCAGGAAGCTTCGAAGTTCATGCGCATTCGTTGGTCTTGGCCAACTTTTTACGGCCTCAACCTTACCAGGATCAGTGCTTATGCCATCTGCAGACACAACGTGGCCCAAATAGTTCACTTTCTTTCTAAATAGTGAACACTTCCGTGGACTGAGCTTCATACCGGCACTGCGAATACGCTGGAACACTTCTCTTAGGTTCGTAAGGTGTTCATCAAATGTCTTTCCCATCACTATAATGTCATCGAGGTAGACGAGGCATGTCTTCCAGTTGAGACCTCGCAAGATGTGTTCCATAAGCCGTTCAAAAGTCGCTGGCGCATTACATAACCCAAACGGCATAACAGTAAACTGCCAGAAACCATTACCCGCCGAAAACGCAGTCTTTTCTTTATCTTTAGGGTGTAAACCAACCTGCCAGTAACCACTTTTTAAGTCAAGAGTGGAGAAAATTCTAGATCCAGCGAGTGTATCCAAAGTGTCGTCGATGCGGGGAAGAGGATAGCTGTCTTTGTCAGTTACCTCATTCAAAGCTCTATAGTCTACACAGAATCTAAACGACCCATCTTTCTTCTTCACAAGTACGACAGGTGAACACCACGGGCTGTTGGACGGTTCTATCACCCCTTGTTTATGCATTTGTTCCAACATTTCTGTTGCCTCTTGTTGTTTCGCTAGAGGTAGGCGGCGTGGCATCTGCCGTATTGGTTTAGCACTCCCTGTGTTGATTCGATGCTGAACCAAGTCTGTTCTCCCGCAATCATTTTCTTCAGCAGCCATGATATCTGTATACTCCTGTAACATAGCTTCGGCCTTATCATAATAGCTTTGGGGCAAATCCTTCCGCAATTCACATAAAAGTTTATCTAAGAATCGATTCTTTGCAGGACTTTTGGCGATTAAACGTTTATCAATCTCACAGTTCGTTATTAAATCAACAGGGTCACATGTAGCGATGACACTGTCCTTACGAAGGTTTTGATCAGTATTTGTAATGTTCATCACTCTTACTGGTACCAACTTGGTTTCATTGATTGCCACCAATGTTTTCCCAATGGCTAGTCCTCGACCTATTCCATGACCAGCCTCTACTATGGCTGTCTTCATTCCATCTCCATCATAGTCCAATTTACCCCAGATGATAAATTCCGACTGAGCAGGTACACTTATGTCTTCAATGAGTCGTATTCTCTTTATAACATTCTCATTATCATATTTCCCAAGGAGGGGAAATTCCTTTTTCCCACACTGCAACGTGCCTACGCCAAGGTTCAGTGAAAGGCCATATAAGTGCATGAAGTCCAGCCCCAAAATGCATTTGTCGACAATGTCAGCCACCAAAAACTCATGAATGAACGATTCATCCCCTAGTTGGAACTCAATTTTAGTCCGTCCCAGGATCGGCATTAATTCCCCACTTGCAGTCTTCAATGAATGTCCATTCACATTATTCATTTGCATGTCTTTGATTGCATTAGGTCGCAAGATTGAACGCGATGCCCCAGTATCTAATAGAAATCTACACTCAAGCTGTCCAATTTTTCCTTTAACATACAGGCTCGATTTAGTCCCCAGAGTTGCAACTGGAATGACGACGTTATGGGCTTTGTTGGAGTGTTTTGCCAGCTTTTGCCCTACGAAGCTGGCAGACGTTAGTTTCCCTGGTTACTCCAGCGATTAAATTGTGGGGAGGCTCTTGACTGTCTGGTCTGGTATCGCCGAATTCCTGGACAGTTTCTACGAAGATGACCAGAAGCACCACAGCTCCAGCAGCGAGGGTCATTCATACTCTTAGCCCTCTCGGCCATCTCTTGTTCCTTGGCTGCCATAGCCTCTTCAACCACCCTACGAATCTGGTCAAGCTGTGTATCTTCATTGACCTCTAACTGCCTTGAGTGATGTTCGGTCCTGGAGTAATTCTTAGCAGCTTCATACGACAGGGCATAAGCCAGTGCTTCGCTTGCCCTTTGTTTCCCACTCATCCTAATTGCTTTTTTCAGTTCTGGGTCGCGAATGGCTTCTATGAAAGAGTCAATTATAATGACATTAAGGAATTCCTGTTCAGTCGTTGGGTAGGACAGGCGTTCTAGTCGCTCGATGTCTGCCTCTATTTCTTGCAGGGATTCCCCAGACTTCTGTAGTCTTGTCTTCAACTGCACTCTGTAGACCTCCTGCAAGTGTTCATCGCCAAACCTCAATTCTAAGGCCCTAACTACGGCATCGTAACGTCCTGGATCAGAAATGGTGTGCAGTAGTTCGGCGGCTTTTCCTCTCAATGCCAACACAAGCGCTGTTGCTTTATCTTCGTCCTGGGTCCAGCCGTTAACATTAACAGCCGCCTCAAATTGTCTTTTATAGACGGACCATGAAATCGTGCCGTCAAAAATTGGTGGTCTTATCTTGCTCGATGTAGTCTGGGTCACCGCCTGTGACCCCTGCACCTTGTTCAATTCTTCCCTAATGCCGCTAATCTCCTCATTGTATTTTTCATTGTTGATTAAAATCTCAGCCCGGAGTTGATTCACCCTCATGTCGACATCTTCATTTATTTCGATCTTTGTTCTCTCGAGGTCACATTTTAAACTTTTCTTAATGTCCTCTATTTCTTTTCTTAATGTGGAATGAAATTCTTTCACTTCGCTTCTCAGCTGCCCGATTTCTGTGGTAAAAGTGTAGCTTTCCGGGTCCATTCCCTCATCGATAAGCGCTCCATTAAGTCTCTTAACCAGTTGCTGCTTATTGCCTTCAGTCGGGAGGTCCCTTTCTTCTAGTTCCTCCTTCAATTCCCTAACTAAAAGTTGGTTTAGTCTCTTACCGGGCATGGTAGACTGTCCCGCCTCTGACACCAGTGTTACAACTTGATATTTTACAGAATGACACACAGGACACGTGGATTCAATAATGACTAGACTGATACATTTATTTATTACACAAATTTACTAAACATTAATTCCATAACCAAACTGGTAAATCCACATAAGAAACAAAATCACTGCCGGCCACAAACGAGTCCAACGTGTACTCTCTAGGTCACCAACTCCTTGTTCTCTAAAACAACAAGCAATTAACTACACATGTCCAGTCCACACCTGCAAAATCAGGTCACGTCGCGCGTCGTCACGCATCGTCCTCATCTCTTGTTTTTACACACCTGTCCAGGTGACGACTCGCCCAGCGCCGTGTGTTGAAATTAAGAGGGTCACAACAATATGTTGTGTGTGTGTTTGTGTGGCTGAATCCTTCTAAATATGTTGTGTGTGTGTGTGTGTGTGGCTGAATCCTTCTAAATATGTTGTGTGTGTGTGTGTGGCTGAATCCTTCTAAATATGTTGTGTGTGTGTGTGTGTGTGGCTGAATCCTTCTAAATATGTTGTGTGTGTGTGTGTGTTTTGTTTTAGAAGAAACACTGTCTATAATCATCAGCATCGGCGTAAATAGATGTGCGCTCTACTGCTTTGCCATTCTGTCCCTATATCAGTGATTCATTACCGGGGCAGCCTATCCTTGTAGTACACACACCCTACTCCCCCAATCAAGATCTGTTGATTATTTTTTTTTTTAAATCGACCTAAACGTCTGTTATGATACTAATTTCATATTGTAGCACTGTATATTACTGATAAAAACTTGGTCATATACAGGAACACATGAAGCTGAGGCTAGCTATAGTAGTGAAGCCGACCTCAACAAGAATTTCATACATTGCTCTAAGAATCCTCAACACAACACGTTCGTACCTGCTGACGGCCACTCACGTTATCTAAAACGTGGAGGAGGCGAAGAACGCGACCTGCAGGCTGGACTACAACAAGGACAACGGGCCTTACACTGAGGTCCAGGGGTGGGGCAGGGACGGGTCTGATATCATAGAGGACAGATACCTGCTGACCTGCGTGACCCACGACGAGTCCGTGCTGGACAGCTTAGAAATCAGATTGACCACTACAACGACATCTCCTTCAAAGTGTACAAAAAGTACCGGCACACCAGAGATCAAGACAGGCTGATCATCTTGGTCTCACACCCGCACGGCTGCAGGAAAAGGATCTCATTTGGTGAGATCCCGGGTAGCAGTGGCGCCCCGATGTACATGCTGGGGAGATCCGGTTGGCGCTGGATGTACTCCCACGTTCACAGCGCTGCTAGTGTTGATGTCAATCTCAGCGGATTGGGCTGGGAATGTTAAAATCCGCACAACTTCGGCTGGAAAAACGAAAACTGATAATTCAGATAACTCATGGAATGTTGTTAATGTTAATTTATAATATATATATATATATATATATATATATATATATATATATATATATATGTCATTTGTTATTTAATATAAACAGAACATTGTTGCAAATTTATGTCATGTTTCACTTATTATATGTTTTGTAATGTGATTAGACGAATGTAATTTCAGAAGAGGCTGCTTGGTTAAAATATGAAACATTTGTGATGATAGATAGGTGTGTGGTATTTTATAAAGATAAAAAGTAGAATGATAAGTTTTACTGACAGGTAGGCTGTAAGTTAATTAGACTGATAAAAAAATTTTTTCGTTAGTAAAAGTAAAGTTCCCTTAGCCCTACTGGGCCATCGGGGCAGATGAAGTGTAGAATTCATATGTTTCTATAACTTCGTCATATGAAGGGATTGTGTGGTTAGCACAACGCCCAGCCGCCTTTACTTCCCCAACTAAGTCAGGTACCTGTTTAGATGTTGGGTAGACTTGTGGGACGACTTTGAAACAAATCTCAGCATGGAAAAAGTTCCATGGTTCTCACCGATGATCGAACCCAGGACTATCAGGCCGACAGTCTACACCACTCGGCCATTTGTCCCACTGTTTGTTAGTAGGCTGGTAAATATAAAAAAATCGACCGACTGATAAATAATAACATTTTATAATTTTCTTGTAATTTGATTTATCATTATGTATTTATACACTTACAACTGTGAAGCTGCTCGTGGTATGTTATTGTTTTGTTTGTTTGTTTATTGCAATATTCTTTTGGTTTATTGATGTGACGAATACTGACGATGTAATTTTCAATTTCAATAAAGAAACAAGTTCACTAAAAAAAATTTCGTCCAGCATTATTTTGTATGTGTGTGTGTGGAATTTAATTTAATTTTGGTTTTGTGTCTTTTTCGTATATGGGACAAAAAAGGGAAGAAACATACATACATTATCATTTAAATATTGCTGTGTTTAAATGTTGATGATTGTGAATTAAACGAAATGTGTAGGTTACACCCTATATGCGATCGGTGTAATCTCGAGATGACGCGGTGAACAGTATCGTATGGAATAGATAACAACAATGGCGATGTAGTTGAGTTGGGATAAAAACAGTATTAAAAAGATATTAGTATATCAAACAGATTGACCACAGCGGCTGGTCAAAGTTCGATATGACGTTGCTAACATTGTCGTCTGAAGGAAATGACGTGTGGGTGCATACTTCAAGAGTTTTGTAAAAAGCAGCAATATGTGTCCTTCTCTTCTCCAGCCTAGGGGCGATAGTCATTTAGACGAGCTGTCAAGAGGGTTTGTGTGGAGCGGCGACCTAATAGATACCTCTCCCCACAACAATTACCAATGCACTTACTTAAAATAGTAATGAAAGGTCTACATATGTAGTAAGCGTGTTATGCAATGCATGACGACTGGTCAAAAATGAAATCAATCAGCAAATATAATGACAATTATTCTCCGCCACTTATAATGTAGTGAAATTATTTATTTTTTGATTGTTGACTTATTTATTACCATTTCTTTGATTTTTTTTTTAAATATTAAACATAACTTTAATCAAACTGTGAAATCTTGTTGCGTCATGCGAATAATCAGTCCAATAGCACACTTGCAGACGCACATGCTGACAGGCAGAGACATATGAACCATCAGATAGATAGATAAATAAATAGATAGACAGACAAATCTAGTTTTTCCCCAAGAAATCGCATTTTCCACGAAAATTTCCTTCAATCTGTTATGATCTCACCTGTAACCCCCCCCCCTCATTCCCAAATACTCATTCAATAACATAGCCATACTTTTGTATTTTACCTAAACTCATCATATTTTAGTTTTCTTTTATGTTGTTGCCCAGGACAGCGTGGGGAGACCACTAGGCTTAACATTTTGATTGAATTTGGTAAAGGAAAGTTTAAGATTAGGGAGGGGGAGGGGTGCATTGTTTGAAATATTGGTTTGGATTAATATCTGAGGTCATGATTAAAAAAAAAATCTCAGTATGGAATCATGTCTGTATGGGACCTAAGGTTTTGTTTCAGAGTTATTGGGAGGCTCAAAGCAAAAGTACCAGATAAAAAAAAAAGGTTATACTTAAAAGACCAGTTTAGCAAAGGGGGCCCTGAATTGTCGTCTATAGCAGTGGGTTCTCGGAATTATCGTCTATTCATAAATAATAGCTTTGTCAACAAATGATAACAGATGCTGTTAAATTAAGTTACAATGAATTCCATGGTTGTATTTTTTTCTTTTAAATGTTAATCTACGTGTCTTCCCACCCCCTCCCCCCCCCCGCCCATAGAGACAGTAAAAAAATATTGAAGGATAGAAAATCTCGCTTATTGTCTATTATGATACGGCTGAAGATGTAATATTATACATTGTTTTAACATTTTACTTAGCTGCATTCTACCATTAGTCACCGTGAACTGAAAAGAGGCTAGCAATCAGAATATTACAGAGCAGTGCTGCTATTTTGTTTTATTGCTTTATTATATTATGATAACACCATTCAAATAATGGTTAAGTGAGACACAATGAGTTTCGTACTATGCAGCCTCGTAGCGTGGAAATTCTACAGCACGGGCCAGGCATTCTACAGCAGGGAACAGGCAATAGCAGGGGGCCAGGTAATAGTAGGGGGGGGCAGGTAATACTAAGTAAAACAAATAAGCAGGGGGAAGGGGCAGACTAACGCAGGGGCCTGGTTATATGTCATATATTTCATTATACATCAGCTTCTTATTTTAAACCTAAGTAAGAAATAGTTTTAAAATGTAGTACTGGTCTGAAAAAGCAGTAAGTACTTAATGTATTTGGTTGTTTGTTTGTGTGCACTTCATCACCATGTTTTTCGTTCTATGGTCTATTTAACCTGAGGTTTTAATATTGCTGTAGTAAATTTCAGTTTTAGAACTTTGACGCGAGATTTTGAAGTGCTCACTTAAGTCTAAAAGTCAAAACATATCACACTTACTAAGCGTGCGCGTATGTTCCTACTGTGAAGATGTACCTTGGTTGGTGAGCTACCATTGGCAGTTCAATGACAGAACGATTTTTCGGCGAATCGATCCAACAACTATTGAACGTGTCTTAAAGTGTTGATGTAGTTTTTATAACTTGACCAACTTCAGTGGGGGGTGCTTCACTGGGGGGAAGGTTCAAAAATGTTGGTGGATCTCTGTTTTTGTTACGCAGTGGCTACGGTTCGGTCCGACCGAAACCTTATTTTTTTTATTCGGGTACCAGCCATAGATATTGCTCCACACACTAACCCTATCCCTGTCCATAACCCTAACCCTATCCCTAAACCTATCCCTAACCCTAACCCTAAACCTAATCCTGAAAAAAAATTATAAAAAAATAATTATATGTGCCATGTTCCTTATACCCTAATATAATGGTTTTGGCTGGTGCCGGAGCCACTGCGTTTTTGTTATTTGATACGGTGTTTTTAGATCAGACACAGGAACAAAAAGAGGAACCTTGGGATTTTTCAAGTGCTGGTGAAAGTCCCCAAAGTTCACTCAGCTTAAAAATGGGGAGGGAGGGCGAGGTAAAGACGGCTGGACGTTGTCCTAAACCACACAATCACTTAATACGCTGAGGTTACTGAAACAGTTGAATTCAACACTAAAAAATACCAAAATTTGTTGACGTAATTCATGAACGGTCATGAACGGTCACAGATATAAACTAGTGTTAAATTTTGTATGTGTTGTACATTCAGTAAATGAAATATCTGATATTACCTTTCAATTCTGTAATTACGAGTATATGTTTTTTTTTTACATTCTCACCCGAGTGCGATGACCATGAAGGCACCCCTGGGGATTACATGGGGAACTGAAATCGTTCAGGCTTGAACCTACTAACCGTAATCTGGTTCCCAAATAGAAATGAATCAATATTCATGACGTCCGAACTATTTTTGTTAGTCACCCCTTTCAGCGGCAGTCTGTGGGTTGAGGGTCTTGGCCTAATAACCCCACCCCACGCCCAAAAAATGTAGTTAAGGACGCCACATACCGCTCTAAGACTATTGTGTCTCCGTTCGATTTAGAATATTTCCCGACAATACTTATGTCTAATCTTATAATGAATTGATGACTCGTCGCGATCAGGTGTAAACACAAATGGAAGGAAAAAGTAATAACAACAAATTAAAAATGTATTCGAATACAAGTACGATTACTGTGGTATCGAACTCTCTTCTCTCCCCGTTCATCCTGGACGCATTTTTAGTTATCAACGGTGTAATCTGCGCGCAAGTAATCCGTCTGTTCGGTATCGCCGCCAACGTGATCAACATCCGTAACTTTGTGAGGCAGGGTTTCAGGGAGAGCCTGAATATCACCCTCACGGCCCTGGCGGTCAGCGACATCGGGGCGCTGGTCACCCTGCAGCCGTTCAACGTCTTGGTCAACCCGTGTCTCAGGGAATCGGATATTCCGTTCTCGAAAAATAGCTTGATCGTCGTCATCAGCTACCACCACGAGTACTTCATCCGGGTCAGCGGCGTGGTGACGTCATTCTCCGCCATCGAGCGTGACCTTGCCCTTGAAAATCAAGACCATCGTCAGCAGAAAGCCCGTTATCGTGGTTAATCTAACTATCAATATTCTATTTCTATTGTACCTGTTCACGTCACTGTACGTCTTTTATCTAGACTGGAGATTCACCCCTTCGGTAAACAACACGCTTCTGTCTATTTTCCGTCGAGCGATCCTTGAGCAAATCCTGATATATTCCAACCAGTTAGGTGATATCTTAATCCCATACTAGACCTTCGTAGTTCTGACCGTCTGCATTGTCGTCACGACCTACGAGCTCCGGGCGAAAGCCAAGTGGAGGCTATCGGTCACTCGCTCGAACGAAAAATCTCCCACCGCGATCCAAGTAAAGGAACGCACGGCGGTTCTTATGCTTACCAAGATGTCGCTGATCTTCATCGTCTGCTTGCTTACCCACTCGGCCATGTTGACGGTGCTAAGTTTCGTCAGGGACCTCAAAGTCGACGGTCCTTACTTCAACGTGGTCCTGCTGTGCTACTCGTCCACGTACATCATGGAGGCGATCAACCGCTGCTCAAACATATTTGTCTACTAAAGAATGAACAGTAAATACCGGCAGGAATTTTTAATAATGTTTCAAAGTCTCCAGAAAACTTTATAATTACGTCAATAAATTTATTTCTAACTTTTTATAGGAAGAACACTAAATACCGACAGGAATTATTGAAAATTTTCCCATGCAAATCTTTGTAAAAAAGATCATTTAAATTTATTTCAAAATTTTTGAAGAAGAACACTAAATATTAGGGCTGCTGATTCAACTGCGTTAATATGCGATTAACGCGTCAAAAAATTTGCGATTAAAATTTTTAACGCAATACCTAAATGCGTTGATTTGACCAAAATGCTGAAAGTTCACCAAATCGATAGATAACGGAATTTCACGCTACAAGTTGCGTTCACTTATTAAGTAGATCTACCACCCCCACCCTGTCACAATTTACACACACCCTCACCCCTAGGTACGTCGACAAAAGTCCCAATTGTAATATAAAATGAAGATATTTTGTTATATAGCCCTTCGACAAGTGAACCTCCTGCTCCCTTGCTATAACCAAAATGAAACGAAAGAAAGAATCTTTAATGTTGACACACGAAAGAAGAACAACAGAAGATGAAAAATGAAAGCCGACCTTTCAAAATTTTAGCTTTAAACGTTTGAAAATTGCCATATGGTAACATTAAAGAGTCTCATTTTACAAGATATTTTTTTTATTAATGTAACTGACAGACCGATAAAAAAATAAAATTTTCTTTTCTGTTGTTCACTAAAACATTGAAATAATAGTTGATAGTAAGAAAGTAAATGAATGAAAGAATAAAAGAGTAACATCGACGCACAAAACAAAAACTTCAAAAGAAGATTAAAAGTAAATTTGTCCTTCTACTCGGCGACCGTATTAGTATTGGTGGGGTAAACGTCACGTCTACGTAAAATCATAGCAGCTGTATGATCTTGAAACAAGAGGATTTTCATTTCTGACGCGTGCTCGTAGTTTGAAACAATGGAACCGGTGTCAACTTGTTTTTGGTACATCTTTAAGTGGAGAGAGAGTGTGTTAAAAATGTGACTTGGTGGGAGAGAGGGGGGAGGGGGTTGGAATAAAGAAAAAAAAATAACGCGTTAATAATAAGTGAGTGACAACTTTCTGGCTATGGTATTATTTTATTAAAGAAAAGTTACATTTGAGATATAAATGACGTGTGTATTTTTTTTTGGATGGGAAGTGGAGAGTAGGGTAAACAGACTTACGTGTTGGCGATTTGAAGCAAAATATGACAGGGAGGGAGGGAAGAGGGGTTGTCATACGTCATTAGTCCGGAAACTGCGGTATGAAAAAAAAAGGTTAGGCATTGTTGTGAAATAAAAACAAAACAATTCGCATCATTGACGTGATTGATACATGTCCATAAACTGGTCTCAATAACTAATTCAATAGACTTATATGCTAATGCTTAATAAATATGTTATAATTCATTATACCTCTTTCTTAAATTAAAATGACTTGTTTATTATGCCAATGTTATGCTTTGATATTATGACATATTAGTTTGAATACAAATAATTGTATTATATTGTGTCGATTAAAATGTGCGTTAATATGCGATAAAAATTTTTAATTGAACAGCAGCTCTACTAAATATAGAAAAGACTTGTTTTAATTGCTTCCTTTGTTTTCAGAAAACTTTATAAATACGTCATTTTAATTTATTTCGAACTTTTTGATTAATAACACTGTTGTGGGCTTATTATTACACAATACAGCCATATAATTAGATAACTCAACTACTTGATAACATGATATATAAATCTATGAATTTTATTAAAACTACTCCTGACTACTCTGTTGTCTTCTCTCAAACTTTAAAACTAAATTTAAAACTAACTCGTCCAGTTCGACCGACTCCTCGACCCTGAATGAGGTTGATTTGAAGTAAGGGTGGGGGGGGGGCATTTGGGTCAAAATCTGTTCCATCCCCACCCGTCCCCAATCATACCAACCCGCACCAGGTGAAATAAACATAACTTCAGGCAATATAGCTTGTTTACTTCTGCGTCTGGGGGCCCAAAATAACATAAATCCGCCTCTGTTCATAATCGATGCTTATTTCACAAACATTTATACCTTTCATTTCGAACTAACGCCAGTTTTGCATTTATGATATATATATATATATATATATATATATATATATACTTATAAAACGCATTTTTTGTCTGTCTGTCTGTCTGTCTGTTCCCTTATAACTCAAGATCCAGAAAACCAAATAACGTGAAATTTGTTACACATACACATAATTACATGGGGAAGGTTATAGGACATGTTTCGTTTCATCTCGATGGGTAGTTTAATTGTAATTAATTATTTTTATTTTAGTATTTTACTATATTAAAGTAATCTCGACAGTGCCATTGATAAAATTCCTCTGTGACGTCATTTCCCTATGATACATTTTTAAAAGAGGGGTAACTCCCGGAAACTCCAATTGTAAACATGATGAAATCAATAGTCATATCTATTTACCTATCGTTTTATGTATTCGGAAGATTAAAATTAAAGGTGCACTTTAATAAACCGAAATACGTTAATTAAAATGTGTCTGTGACATCATTAACATTATTAATACAATCTCAATGCGTAGTTTAATTGTAATTAATTATTTTAGTATTTTACTATATTAAAGTATTCACGGTATGGGATCGCCTTCACTATAAATAAAAATCGCGCACCAAGTGAATGCGTAATTGAACGGACGGAGAAGAAAGGGTTAGGGACGGGAAAAAAATATTGTTGTTGTTTTTTTTTCATGCTGCAAGTACCCGGCTTTGCCCGGGATTAAAATAAGGTTTTCTGTTTATTTAACAAGCGTAATTTGACGTTTAATTGTACAGAGAGAGGGAGGGGGGAAAGAGATAAAGAGAGAGGGGGCAGGGAGGGAGAGGGAAGGAGGGGGCAGAGAGGGGGAGAGAATGAGGGAGGGAGGGAGAGAGGTGGTAGGGAGGGAGATTAAGGGGGAGGGAGGGAGAGGGAGGGTTGGAGAGAGAAAGGGAGGGAAGGAAAGAGAAAGGAAGGGAGGGAGAGCGGGAGTAGGGAGTGAGATAGAGGGAGGGGAGGGAGTGAGAGAAAGGGGAGGGAAGGAGAGAGGGAGAGAGGATGGGAGGGAGTGAGAGATAAAGAGATAGAAGAGGCAGGGAGAGAGGGGGAGGAGGAAGGGAGGAAGGTGGAGAGAGGGGGGACGGGGGTGAGAGAAGGAGGGAGGGATATAGGAAGAGAGAGGGAGATGGGAGGGTTAGGGAGGGAGGGAGAAAGGGAGGGAGGGAAAGAGAAAGGGAGAGAGGGTTAAGGAGGGAGAGAGGGGGTAGGGAGAAAACAAAACGTAAACAGAAAACCTTATTTTAAACCCGGGCAAAGCCGGGTATTTGCAACTAGTATATATATATATATATATATATATATATATATATATATATATATTCGTTTGTATATTGTTTGAATTGTTTATTTACTGAAACATAAATATGTACTAGATTTTAATGAAGAATGGGAGAAATGTTTTTAGTTGACTTTAGAACATTTTAAAATATGATTAAATAAATAAACGGAATTTCACAACACTTTCAACACAATTTATTACTCACTCTCCTCCCACACCCCTGTAGAAATATAAAAAAAATGTTCCTTTTCAATCCGAGGTGAAAGGACACAAAGTTGAATGGAAGGGGACATCATTCAGTTCTCATCCGTCTTATGACTGCCCCCCACCCCCACCCCAAGATTAGCAAACATTAAGTCCCTTTAATACATGAAACTGTTCCAATTTAGTCTTATGTCCCTTAATTCATTCAGCTTTTAGCTAATTATGTCGTTGGGTTGGTTGGGTGGGGGGGGGGGAATTTTTCTCTGTGTTTGATGCATTTTCTCTCTTTGTCCTTTGATCGTCAATAATGTCGCTACATTTTCCGCCAGTCCATAATTGAATGTTATCTTACGAGTTATTTCTAAGATGAAATCTCCACCTTCTGGATACGCGATACATATATATATATATATATATATATATATATATATATATATAACTGAGAAACGTTTGAGCAACTGTTTGCATTATCTGAACAGCTATTTGGAGTACAGTGCAGTATCTATGCTTTCAATATATTTTCATGAAAATTCGGATTTTTATTAAAAAGTTTTTATTAACTTCACTTGTCTTTTGTCTTTCCGGGGTCATTTCTTGTTTGTCTTTCCGGAATTATTATGTATTGTTCAGTATTAAGAGTATTAACTTAGCACTACAGTTAATTTTCCCCATTTTAAAAATTATTTTAAAGTAGTTTTGTTCATAATTCTTCTATGTGTTCATTCAAAAACTGGAAATTATTAAAACAGGTACTGAAACGTATTCCACACACCCACACACACACAGAGTGAAACTAGTTATAAAAAAAAACTTCGACCACACGCTTTCCAGTGGGAATTCTTGTCAAATGTTAAAATACATTTCGTTTAATTAGACCCCCTCACACACACACTAATTCATAAGAACAGCTCCAGGTTTATATTTTCAATAATTAGAGAAAAGGTCCAGGGGCTGATGGGGGCCCTAAGGCATAGCATAAAGACAGCTCCCCTTTCCCCCTCCACCCATCAGGCCCCTAGCGTGCGGAGGGAGCAGGGAGGCCGGGCCCCAACAGCGTTTTGTCAGACCCCCCTGCTTATTTGTTCTACTTAGTAAAATGTATTACCTGCCCCCCCTGCTATTGCCTGGCCCCTGCTGTAGAATGCCTGGACCCCCCTGTAGAATTTTCACCCTACGGGTTTGCCACCCATCCTCCTTTCTGAGCATCATTGGATACAATGAGCCGATGTCTTGCCAACATCTCATGAGTAAATATTGATGACTAAATTTAGACAAAGTAGCTGAATTAGTAAGTAATATCTAAATCAGTAAATTATGGAAGATAGAAAAAGTACAGAAGGTCAGATATGGGGGAAGTGTCTATTGTTTGGTTTGACCTCGCGTCAGAAGGGAGCGAGCGTCTGATGCTAGGTGTGAATGGGTAGGAATACGTCACGCTAACAACTGGTCTGGCCATTGTTGATCATTCCGACCACCTGGGAACTAAGGTGTGGAAGCATTAGTGAGGTACACGAATTGAAATTTAGCAGGTTCTCTCTTCATTCTAGGTTAAATGCATTGTATCATCGACGAAAAAAAAAGACTTTTTTAAAATGTTACTTCCTGGTCACACAATAAGCCCATCTGTGCAAATGAATGGAAGAATTTATCTGTTTTTTGTCACCACGGCCATTTAAAGAGATTGTGTGGTTAGCACAACGTCCAGCCTTCTTTAATCTAATGCCAGGCACCCATGTAAAGATGGGTGAATTTGGAAAATAGGGGGGGGGGGAGGGGCTTTACATCATATCTCTAGTTGAAAAGTTCCCTCGGTTCTCACAGAGGATTGATCCCAGGACTTTCATGTCGACAGTCAATCGCTCTATCCACCAATAATATGAAGCGTGGCGATTTCGTCCTTATCGGGTTTAGCCTTGCGTTTGATTTGTTCGTGATGGATTCTTCTTATGAGGGTTATGTCCGGGTGCAGCAAAATGGGCCCAAGGCTAATTATCTTCTGAATAGCGTGAGTAGCTATGTATATGTGCGAGTGATATAACAGGGCCGGCCTTACAAAGAGCGGGGCCCAATTTAACGGATGCTTGCGAGGCCCTTCTTCCAATTTTTTTTTACAATAATAGCTATTGCTATTTATAAGCTAAATGTATATGGCGGGGCACCCTGACAGACGCAGGGGCCTAATTTGGAGCGACCGGTCACATCGACCTAAGGCCGGACCTGTGATCTGATATGTTTTTGTGTTACTATCGTTAGTAGCACCAGAAGGTGGACTATAGGGCGGTCACGAACACGTGACCAAAATCACGTGATAGAGTACAAATCGCCATTTTGTTGAACCAAGGCTACATTCCCTCGATAGCTACCGATAATAGTAACATAATAAACGGGACAGTACTAATGACATTTGTAATGTACTGTAAAAAAAAAATCCTTCTTTAAATTACTTTTTATTGTAGACACCATAGAGGGGATTAAATTTATATGCGACGATTGATTTGGTCCAATAGAAAATAAACTAAATTTGACCGAAAAAGAGTAAAACTGCAAAGCACGATCATTCCCATGCCATAGAATGATAGTGCCAATGCCCTTGCTAGAAAAAAATAAACTTTTTCTTGAGTGTTCATAATATTTCTTGTTTCAAGTTTTCAGTATTTTTTTTTTGTTTGTTTTATATTACATTACCAAACCAAATGCTATTTAAGTTACTAAGACGTCTCATACTTATTACTTGTATGGACATAATAAGAGAACAACAGCAATATTATTACTAACAAAATTAAAACTGACAAAAAAAAAGGAGTAATGGTAGGTCTTTTAATTTTTTATTGACATTTATTTCACATTTTTAAGTAATTAAAGATATTAGTTGAAAATTAAACATATAACTATTTGATTAGTAGCTATACCTATGATTATTAAAACTTAAGTTGAAATCATGCAAGACAAATTGATAAAATTAATTGTCATATGAAAAATTAATTTAAAAACATAACACATGTATGATACAACTAGTTTAGTGGATGCTAAAATGTGGGTTTTGAACAAATCTTTTGTGAGTTTCTCTAATTTGTATAATTAGGAATAATTATAGTGCAATACATTTTTTTCAAATCATTATAAGAATAATACACTGTAATTATAATAGTTATATGTTATATTCATTTTATTAATGTTATAACTAAAAATAATTGACATAACCCATAATAGATGATTAGATTAACCCAATTCTTTTCGCATTAACTTACAGCCGACTTATAACTTTAAAAATAGTCCTCAAATAAGCCATAATTATATTTAAATTTTTTTAGTGGTATGATAAAGACAATGCTGTTTTATATGTGGACACTTAAAGCTTAAAATTTAAACCCAATGTCTTAGAGGCATAATCCATATTTCTTGCACCTAGTTTGACTAATAATTTTAAATACACTGTCATAGTAAAAAAAAATACTTCTGGTCATTTCATTAAAAAAATTATAATGAATAAAATAATAAAGCCATTAGAAATGTATGTTTAGTCACTTGATTGGTTATACATATCATATGTGTTGATAGAATGGTCTTTAGCACTAGATTTGGGTGAATTTATAAATGCTGACTAGGTAAAAACATATTTAACTTTCTATGTGATAAAATCTATAAAGCTTTAAAACAATTAAGTAAAAGTAGTTGATTTTTTAAAAATGTTATTTAACAATGTAATACTTGATAAATTTAACCTTTAAAGTTCATTTAAGAATCCTCATTCAGTTACAGACTTGTCAGTAGCACATCATTTTTCTAAATATTAAGTTCCAAAGTGATATTACAGGCTGACTTTACTTCAGTCAGTGATGTTATATCCAGAGAAGTCGTCACATAAAGCCCCTGCTAGGTATATTCAGTGTTTCGATGCGAATCAACCAAATATATTTTATTATTGGATTGATTGACATAGAGCCTCCAGTACATAGAAGCCTGTAAAGTTGGGATATGTTATTTCTGTATGTCTATATTCCATCTAGAGTGGCCTGTAAAGTTGGGATAGGTTATGTCTGTATGTCTATATTCCATCTAAATCTGTTACCATCCATACATGTCACTGATTTTGAATTTCCAGCAATGTCAAATTTGACTTAACAGCTTAATGATACTATTTTTGTATCATTTATTTTACAATGGGTACAGTTGTTTACGCTGTTCTGAAGGTAATAAGTTTCTGGCTTAATAGGATAATTTCACTGCAGGGCGCTAATGCTGACAGCCCATTACTTATATTGTCTTTGGCTGACATCAATGTGCTTTGCAGAGAAACCAGACTCTGGGCAGCTATTTTCTTCTGTTCACTGCTCATATTTCTTAAATGAGAAGCTTTAACATGAGGTAGATTAATATTGTTATGATCTAGTAACAAAATAGGTAACAAGTCTACAAGTCAGCATCTTTAGTACCAGATAGTAACAAAGTGTAGATGCTCAGCCAACATTTGTAGTACCAGTATCTTGTAAATGAGCAGGTCCACCTAAAATTAAAAAAAAACAATATATAGGATTTTTAAGATAGGTTTTTAGTATTTTTTGTTAATCTTTCCATTAATATGATGTAAAATATTTAATCTTTACCATTAATATGTTGAAAAATATTTAATCTTTCCCATTAATATGCTTTAAAATACTTAATTTAATGACATTCACCAATAAATCTATATTGTAATGTCCATAGTTTTAATAAAAGGTGACAAGCAAAGAATAATAGTTTTGTAATTTATAGTTATTGCTAATATTAGCAATGCAATTATTAATATTATACAATTATTCATATACTTTTTTAATAAAATCTGCTAATTGGTGTTTAATATAATAAGAATTGCCCATTGAGGTCAAATACTATTATTATTTCTTTATATTAACATGCTTTGAAATGTTTAAAATTCTTACCTGAAACAAAATGTCCGGCCCAAAGCCGCATGTTATCAATCATCACTTTACTATCATTCCATCGGTAAAAATTGTCGAGAAACTGACATCCTCTGTGTTCAGTAAATTGTTTATTTATTTCACTTTGGTGTTGTTTTTTTACTCTTAGTATCCTAAATTGCCGCTGCAAGTTTCACAGCCTTTTACCTAGCTGATCGTTATTTTAAAACTAATCAGAAAATCATCATTGGTTCAACAAAATGGCGACTGTTTACAATCTCGCGTCTGTATGACATCACACGTGACCGCCCTATAGGATTGGCATTTCTTAATTCTAATGTATGACCTTGAATGATACAATTAGTGGCCATCTGTGTGTATTTTTTTTTTTTGGGATGGGAAGTTGGGGGGTAAACAAGACACGCGTGGGCGAAGTGTTACAAAATATGTGAACATGGGTTGACATACGTCATACAGCACGAGAAAAACACGTGTTTGGCATTGTTGTTGCTTAAGGGGCTGTCCATTAATTACGTTAACAAAATAGGATGAGGGGGGATCAGAAAATTTTTGACAATTGTTGACACAAGGGGAGGGGGGTCAAGAAAAGTTGACGTCAACAATGTTACTATTTTATTTAATATAATTACTTAATAAATAGGAAAATTAAGCAGCGTTTGTAGTTCTGTGTTACACACTCGCTTAACATTCAGTATTTTAATTAAACTAACTATATTCCTACTAATTTTTGCCACATAAACATTTTGGAAGCCACCTTGTTTAGGAGGGGGGTAATCAAATGTTGACGTAATTTTATAGGGGGGTCTCTGGAAGTTTTACAAGTTGTTGACAAGGGGGAGGGGGAGGTAAAATTCGCCAAAAATTTGTTCACATAAATAATGGACAGCCACTAAAAAAGAAAATATCGGTATCGGTATCGGTAAAAATGCTGGGGAAAATATCGGTTCGGGCTATCGGTAAAAAGGCATATCGGTCGCTCCCTAGCAACGAGCATTTTCGTATTATGTATCAGTACGTATGCTATCTTTCAGTAAATATTTGTAAATTTTGTAAATGTTTATAAATTCAATTGTGTAATGCATATATCTGAAAAAAGATATTAAAAAGACGTTTTCTTATATTTGAAAACAAAATTATTTTCTCTTAAATCTAACTACAAGTGGTTTGTGGTTACTGAAATAGGACTCATAATTGAAAACATTCGAAATTATAGTCATTTAATCGTCCGAAAACTCCGTCAATTGTTGCATAGCTCTGATACTTTCAATTAAACTCAGAACACAAGCTTACTATTTCATTTGATGAGTTTCTTAATAAATCTTGGTGAAACTACGTGCTGCAATATTTCGCACCAAATGAATGGGTTATTGAACGTACAAGGTGTATATATAATATATTAGCCCCTTAGAGCCCTGAAGCCCGGCCCTCAGAGGTCCTGTCGCGAAATGGACTTTTGATGTACACATGGCAGGCCAAGACCTACAAAATGATATATACATCAAGGGTCTAGGACTTATGGTTGTTGAGATATAGGCGCTCTTTATTAATATAGCTTATATAGCAAAAAACGGTACTAAGCCCCCTTTTACGGCCCTCAGAGGTCAGATCGCAAAATGGAAAAAAGTCATTTCTTGGCAGGCCAAGACCTACAAAATGATATATACATCATGGGTCTAGGACTTATGGTTGTTGAGATCTAGGGTGATGACAGACAGACAAAACAAAATAATATATACAACATTATTTAAAAATGTAACATTACTTTTATTAACAACCAGAGCAGTTCTTATACATGGTGATTACTTTGGGCACCAGCTTCACAAGGGTAGATCTTGAAATATTTAATCATATTAAATAGGATGCTTAGAGGATTTTGACACGTAGGTTTATTTGAAATCCTCATAGGAAGCAGCCCCGTAGCGTGAAAATTCTACAGCAGGGGCCAGGCCATAGCGGGGGGAGGGGCGGGGCAGGAAATAAATGTTACTAAGTAGAGCAAACAAGCAGAGGGGGCCAGACCAAACGCAGGGGAGGCCGCCCCCCGCACTCTACGGGCCTGATAGGAAGTTACTGTATATGGCCCCCAGATGCATAAGTACGGTTTTGCAAACAACTTTAATACATTACATTGATCTAATTGACACCAATGATCTACTTACTATTCGACAATAACATTGTTTGAATAGATGACATCTATCTAATTGTGACCATTTGACTCTTAAACGACAGAAATATCGTTATTCTAACAGATAACATTGATCTAAATGACACTGGCGTTTTTGTAAAAGGTTTTTTTTTAAAGAAAAATATATACCTACTTCTTTGTTGAACAGTTTGCATGTGTGTGTTTGTCACAGTTAGTACGATTCATTTATCTCACAAATAATTGAAGATCACGTTGTCAATTACCAGTAATCTAGAAATAGACCCGCCTACTTGGAGCAATGAGTATTGTTGATCACGCAAATTCCCCCACAATCCTACCAATCATTAAACATTTTTTTTCTGTAGTTTTCTTATTTTGCAAATCATTGTTAAAACCAGGGCTGGGGAGCCGGTGTCGGTAGTTTTTACCGGTGTCGGTGTCGGGTGTCGGCATTTGTACTTTGCCCGGTGTCGGTGTCGGCATTTGTACTTGTCCGGAGTCGGCGCAAAAACTCCCCCCCCAAAAAAAAAAAAAAAAATACTAGGACTTTTATTAAATAATCCAGAACAACGTCAGATAGTTCTTAGCAAATCTTTAATTTGATGTTTTCTTAAGTTCTTCTTTTCTTTTTAAATAAATACTTGGTAAATCTGTTTAACAACAAATGTATTATTTTCCAAAGGAGATTCTCTACATTACAACAACTTGTCAACATTGACAGAATTTTGACTGAAAGCAGATAGGAAGGCTACTGGCTATGTTCACTCTGTTATTCACTCAATCATTATTAATCATGAGAAATTTTTAGTTTTCATGTTAGAGAAAGATTACACACAAACCTATTCAAGTCTTTTAGGACTTCAAAGAATGACCTGTTTCAAATGTTCCTACAATCAAAGTTAACTCACAACTAACACTCTCCACAGCTTAATTTCTCTCAGCCAGACTAAAACATTACAAGTCTACGTCACAATGGCACTACATTAAAGCCAGTCTGTAGCTGGAGCTGTTCAGTCGCCAGTCCTCCCCACCTTTTACAATAATAACATTTTCATTACATATGTCAGTTTAATTCGGGTGTAAAATAATGATTCCTTCCTCTTTAAATGTTAAGTATGTAGTGTCTTCAAACGTCTCTCTCTTTTCTAACAAAAAATAGGTCTGGAACAACCATCTTTCATCATTGTCTGTAGCCCTTGCCGTGATTTTATTTCAGCATTCTGCATTCTCTGAATGGCCACTTATAAACTTCCAAGCATCATTACTCTAGTGTTGTTGGATATGTCTGTACTTTGCAGTGACTTGCTGACTTAGGCAATCGTTAATAATAATCTTGACCAATATTTGAGCATAAGCCTAGACATAAATGAGAACTTATTAAAAAGTAGCGAATTGGCCGCTTCAGGTTTACTATAAAAATAAATTATAGTCATTTAATCGTCCGAAAACTCCGTCAATTGTTGCATAGCTCTGATACTTTCAATTAAACTCAGAACACAAGCTTACTATTTCATTTGATGAGTTTCTTAATAAATCTTGGTGAAACTACGTGCTGCAATATTTCGCACCAAATGAATGGGTTATTGAACGTACAAGGTGTATATATAATATATAAGCCCCTTAGGAGCCCTGAATCCCGGCCCTCAGAGGTCCTATCGCGAAATGAACTTTTGATGTACACATGGCAGGCCAAGACCTACAAAATGATATATACATCATGGGTCTAGGACTTATAGTTGCTGCGATATAGGGCGCTTTTTTATTAATATAGCTTATATAGTAAAAACGGTACTTTATAAGCCCCCTTTTTACGGCCCTCAGAGGTCAGATCGCGAAATGAACTTTTGCTACGCACATGGCAGGCCAAGACCTACAAAATGATATATAAGCATCATGGATCTAGGACTTATGGTTGTTGAGATCTAGGGTGATGACGGACAGACAGACAGACAGACAAAACGGGGACAATGGAGCATTTTTTTCGAAAATGCTCTAAAAAGTAAATAATTTAATGTTTCTTGGGCGGCCCAGTGCCATTTGATCCACTGAACCTAAATGGGTTGTAGAGCCAGGAAGAATAAATATACAATTAGACGAACATCTTTATATATATAGAATGAGATATATAAAGGGAAAAATACACAATTATTATTCTCTCCCCCCCCATCGGTGTCGGCGAATTTTAGAAAACCGACACCGGTGTCGGCGGTTTTAGAAAACCAACACCGATGTTGGCAAATATTTTGGCCGACACCCCACCCCTGGTTAAAACCATCGGTAAATATATTAAATATAATGATATTTTGAGTTAAACAAATACTTATTGTAAATTTTATTTTTAAACCTGTTTTTCAGACAATATTGTAATCAAATAAATATATTGAAATTAAACTTGTGTTTAAAAGGACGAGCCTTTATTCTATATTTCTTAACTAAAAATTAACTATAGAAGATACGTATTAGAAAAGAAATCTCTTATTTTTTGACTTGTTTCTTGACTTGGACGATTCCAATAACAAGCTCGTGAGGGGGACTTGTTTATCTCATGCAATCCTGATGTTTGAAGACAGGTGCTAGATGTGTTGGCAGAAAAAAAGCTCATGCAACACGAAAATGACGTTTGTAAGTTAATTGAGTGCTTGAATGAATTTGGAAATAGCATTGGATGTTGTTGCGATGTTCTTTTGTTAACTTCTAGTAGATGTTACAAATTCAGTCAACATTATTAATACACGAAGTCGACCCCAGTTGAAAGTAACAATAATAATATTTTTATTCTTTTAATACAACTACATGAACATGAACTGACATATAATGGTGAACTCAGGAGGAGTACAATCAGGGCCACTTTATCCACTAGGCACAGTAAGCATTGTGCCTAGGGTCTACGGACTTTACAAGGGCCTACGAAAGCCAGAACATAAAGTGAAATCAAGTTCAGAATGCCAGTAAAATTTAATAATGTTTGTATTATAGTAACTATATATAACCGTGTGAGATGAGGATCTGAGCAAGTCAAGCTGCAGTGCTGTAGATCTGTAGATTACAGTATGTTAACTTTTCGGCTCTTTGTCTTAACAAAGCCACATATGACGTCCTCAATTGTCAATTCCCTCATCAAATCCTTTTTAATTGAAAGTAATGCCAAAGAGGATAGTCATGTCTGTCCCATCGTTGACCGAAATACGTTTTTATCAATTTGAGTTTAGAAAAGGACTTCAGCACTTGTTCCGAAAATTGAAAGATATATCCGGTAAACAATATTTACATTTGGAAAACTTGTTACCTATTCGCAGGCTTGCGAAGCCGAGGAGCCGCTAGTTTTTGATGGAGCCGGAGCCGAAAAAATCTGGCGGCTCCACGGCTACCAAATGTTTTTTTTTACAGCAGAATTTTTTTTTTTTAGCTCTAAAATTCCAAATTTGTTTGATTGTTTGCCGCCAACAATTTGAAATGTTGTCATGTTTTACGAACGCCACAACAGTAACAGCATTTAAATGATAGCGTCCACGCAACATCACCACAATAAATCTGAATGGGGAATCGTTTTGTTCGTTTTAAATCTTGTTTACCCTCCGAAATTTTTTTAATGGCATATTAATTTGTTAAATATAAAATTAAAACAATTTTATTTCATAGAATAATTGTATCAGTCATTTAAAAATAAATTTTTGCTACACGACAAATAGAACGCGTCATATTAAATATTATTTGACCACGAATTTGTAACAGACTAAAAACAAAATGGTCACTTTCTGTATTTGACAATTTTATTATAAACAGAATTGCTGAAATAGAGTAGATACATTTATAAGGCTGTGGCTACTCGGACCCGGGTCCCAATAAAGTCCGATTGTTATTCGGACCCGTGGCAAATTAAATTCAAGTTAAGTATAACATTAATTATTTTTATTGACATAAATCAATGCATTTGAAAATTCAAACATTTTGACAACAATCACAAGCACGTTGTAATTTTTTTTGTCAAGTTGGCCTTCGAAAAAGTTTTTGGCATTCAGTTTATTTTTTGATCTGGCAAATCTTGTTTGTTTATAATCGTCCGCCTCTGAGTGAAGTTTTAAATTTATCCTAAATTAATTCAAACATTCAAAAAATAAATTAATATAAAATGATGAATAATAGATATTTCTTACAGACTTAAGAAAACGAAAAATAGAGCAATCGCAGGATTGGGGCGTCTGTAGCATCTGATTTAAAAATGACATTGAGGACAACAGTACAAGTTCAAAAGCCAGACAAACTGAAGCAATGGTTTCTAATTTCGTTGTCGCTGTCATTTCTTCCTTTCCTTGGATATTGGAAAGTTCGTCTTGACACGACCTTTCAAATGAGTTGAAATTGCAGCTTGATTCGTGATTGTTGGACCCCTGATAAAAAGTATTAGACTTTAGAGCTGACAGTGATGGAAACAGAGTTTTTAGATATGCATGGTTAGCAGACTATTCACTGTTGCTTGTATACTCGCAAATGTTAAAAGGTGCCTTTTGCAAATATTGCGTGTTGTTTCCGCAAAAGTAATGGGAGGAGTTCAGAGGGCATTTGTCATCAAACCCTGCACAAAAATTTAAAGATTTCAACAAAAATGTATGTTGCCACATGCAAAGCACATTGGACATTGGCTTTCATGAAGAAGCAAGCAATTTTGTTGCATTATTGGAAGCCAAGGAGTTTCTATAGATGAGCAGTTGAACTCATCATTTAGAAGACAAATTCAAGAAAATCGCAACACACTTGGTTCCATCATTTCTACAATCCTATTTTGCTGCATGCATCATTTAGCACTTCGTGGAAAAGAACCCTATTCTGGTAATTTTTATGACCTGTTAGCGTTTCGTCTTGAATCCGGAGATAAAATTCTTGGTAATCATTTGTCAATTGGTTTATTTACTACGCAAAACACTATAATCACAATTTGTGGGTCTCTATTGCGTGAAGACATTGATCGTGAACCAAATAATTCAGTTGCATTTTCTATACTTGCCGACGAGACAACTGACATTTCAGGCATTGAGCAGATGTCACTTGATGTTAGATTTGTCAAAGATAAAGTGGCAAAATGATGGTCACAGAAGACTTCCTGGGATATATTCCAATTGTCGATAGAACAGCCGAAGGTTTAGCCAATACCATCATTATAAATTCATTAGAATTTGAATTAGATATGACAAAGCTTGTTTATCAAGGATATACGGATGTTCTACAATGTAAGGTAAAGAAGGAGGAGTCCAAGCAATGATTAGAAAAAATACCTAAAAGCAGCATTTGTACAGTGCAGTTCACATAAACTAAATCTTTTCGTGAACAATTTAAATGATGTGAATGCTGTACGAAACACAATAGGAACAATTAAGTCAATTATAATATTTTCCCGAGAAAGTAATCTGCGAAGAAAATTAAAAAAATGATTCCAAATGTTCCTTTGCTATGTGAAACTAGATGGACACATAATATAAACCCATGCGGATTTTTGCTAAGAATGATACAGAAATAGTTAAATATTTAGAACAATCTGGAAAAATCAAGCTAGTTGTACATCAGTTACTTTGTGCTGTAAGAACTCCTACATTTGATGTTTGTTTACTTATTATACAAAAAATTTCATCAAACCTAGAAACTGGGACCCAAAAATTTCAGTACAAAATACATTGAAGAATTTTTGACTACAATGGCTGTTGATCGACAGAATTGTGATGAGAGGCATAAGGACATTTTTAGAGTTATAAAAGGTGTTGCAGATGGCATTGATGTCGACATTCAACCTCCACGACAAGCTGGAAGACAAATGAACAGGGAAAATTCAAAATTTGATTTGCCTGAGGATTAATTTAGAATAATTGTTTTATACCCTACTGTCAAGGGCCCCTTGCGGGATCCCTGCGGTCGTTGTCTAATGGCATGATCACCTACTGAGTTCTGGCGAGTATTTGTATTTTCCCCAGCCACGTGGTGCACAGGACGCACACAACACAACACAAAAAATTGAGCACAAACACGTATGTAAACACAACGGATATTTATTTACATAGAAAAGGATCATAATGGTGTCCTAAAAAGGACAAGTAGCATCATCAACTACTACACACAAATATTATAGTGAACATAATACATTATGACAGAATGGCTTTTACCTGGGGTGGGTAGTTCTCACAAGAACTCAGAAATGAGCGGGGTTGAAACTCTAAGTCCCCACCACGCTCAGACTGGTTTACCGCCACCCCGGGCCCACACTCGAGTCAACTCTCTTCTCTGAGTGTCTCCAACTGACTGACCCCCGCCGACTCGACCGGAAGTTTCCAGCCACGCACATCCGATCTCGCGGCTGATGGGTGCCGAGACTTCGCTGACCATTGGTCAGCGAGCCGTATAGGTCACGCCCATCACGCGTGATCAGTTGCGCCTTCAAGCGTGGGGCATCAATATTTGACCCGGTATAGCCAATAACCTATAAGTAGGGTTCGAAGTCGCGTAACGTTACGCGTTAGTTACCGTAAATTACGCGTAATTTACGGTAACGTAATTTTGGAAAATTACACGTAAATTACGCGTAAATTACGGTGATTTAAAAAATGCATATTTGACGGCCATTTTTAATTGTTTCTGTCGCAATTTGTTGTGTTAACAGCGGCGATTAATTAATTTCAGTGATTAGGAGTACCATCTAAATCCGGTCACAAGCCTAAACCGGAAGTATTCGTTTGGCAAAACAGCGTAAACCGTACAGTATATTGTTTGTTTTAATCGTTTCAGTAAACATAATAAAATAAATATTTTCAATAAGGAAGCCAAAGTCTGGTTAAAAATAAGACAAAATCATAAACATTTTCTACACAATTCCACCATGAGCAGTATGGCAAGCGGCCGTAAGCCAAACGGGAAGGTTATAAAACCCAAAAATAAAAAAAAAATAAAAAATTTTTAAACATTATCTATATATGTTCCAAATGTCATGAAACGTATAGAAAACATTTTACTGTATATAGTGCTTCCGTCGATCGCGTCGGCCGCATTACGCTGCGTATTGCATCCACGTTATCTGTATTTCGCTGCGGATTGCACCAGCGTTGATCGCGTGTGCCGTCTTTTGCTGAGTTCGGCAACCGCGGTGGCCGTATTTCGCGCCGCATTGCACCCGTCCCGCGTCGACCGTATTAGACGGTATTACTCAGCCAAAGATGGCCGCCGCTGATGCAGTCAGTACACGACGAAATACGTGGACGACGGGGCAAATTAGTATGACCGGTAAATTACAAGTAAAAACATTTGAAAACATTATTAAAAATACACCTGCTTGCAATCAGTGAGCATGAGCAACAAAAGGAACATACATTTTCAAGTAATTGGGCATTAATGACACGCGTAATTTTGGCGTAAATTACGCGCACAAATCTTACGCGTAATTTTCGAACCCTAACCAGCGTCAATCGCGTGTGCCGTCTTTTGCTGAGTTCGGCACCCGCGGCGGCCGTATTTCGAGGCGCATTGCACCCGCCCCGCGTTGACCGAATTATACGGTATTACTCAGCCAAAGATGGCCACCGCTGATGCAGTCAGTACACGACGAAATACGTGGCCGATGCGGACGACGGGCAAATTAGTATGACCGGTAAATTACAAGTACAAACCTTTGAAAACATTATTAAAATACACCTACTAGCAATCAGTGAGCGTGAGCAACAAAAGGAATATAAATTTTCAAGTAATTGGGAATTAATGGTACGCGTAATTTACGCGTAAATTACGCGCGCCAATCTTACGCGTAATTTTCGAACCCTACCTATAAGACATAAAATGATGTTTGTTATACCATATATGTGTTTAATATTTTGATAGAGAATTCCTGTTAATCAATAATAGTGTACTAATGGTGGGTCCCTTTAAGCATCATGGTCGTCCATTTTTGCACGCATTGCGACCCCCAGATGACCATGTGGACAGTAATTCACACTTTTCATATTTTGCACACTTGTTAACCTTGGCAAGTGCTAGCTATGGTGAAAATTTCATGTTGGTGTCTTAACGCTTTCTTGGTGAAAAATCTGCATGAAATTGCATGATTTCTAGACTATCGTGGACCATAGTAATTTTGAATGTTTGAACTGACATCTTTGATGGACTAGATTTTCTTATTGTGAATTTCATTTTTTACTTGACTACTTGACAAATGTATTCTGATATGTTTCTAAGTGAATAAATAATTTTAAATGAATTTTTTGTGTAATATTTGCTTGCAAAAACATCATGAATGTAATGCAAAAATGTCAAAAAAAATTTTCATTGGTTTCTTAATTATTTCATTTTATATCACTGTATGTTCAGATTTCATGTAATTTAGATAAAAATTATGAAATTTTTTTTTAAATTTTATAAGAAAAATTTACTTTTATAAAAATTTATGACAATTTATTAATATTTGATCTTTGGAGCCTTTGTTAATAAGTCACATGAGTACTCATTTCTTTGGTCTATATATATCAGAACTCAGTGCAGTACACAATATAACAAATACTTTAATACAACTATAATACAACTCTTCTTATTTAAAGATCTCATAACTACTTCTACTATAACAAACTACAAAACCTATGTCTATTCTAGGCCTGTCAGCGCTATACTCTACTACATCTTTCTCTCATCTAATGTATATTAACTTATTATAACTTAACTTTATAAAGGTCGGGGGTAGGTGGTGATCATGCTCTCTGTGCATGTGTCATTACGGGCAACAAAGTAAGTTGGGAGCTTGACCATAACCGTGGGTTACGTAACACGGCCAACTAAGTTTACTTAAGTGATGGGGCAGTGTCTACACCACTCGGCCACCCGTCCCACTTTGGGATGGTATTGGTGGCACAGTAAAGAGGCTAGTAGCAAGAGCAAGTTTGCAGGCAACTCTGCAACATTAAAAACTAACGCCACATCAGATGTACGATTGGGCAACCAAAAAAACTGTTCCAGGAATTCATTTCTTTTTTGCAGCAAAGGATGACGTTAAAGTGCATCGTAGCTGTTTGGTTGAACGATTTGCTTCAATTCAAACCGTTCCTGGTACACGGTCACACCACCGGTTTGTGGCAGTAAGTGAAAACAAACTCAAGATATTCAGGTCGTCATGTGATAACTGTGATACGGTCGTCAATGTGTCACAAGAACCTGACCGGGTAGTTGAACCGGCACCAAGCATTGCAGATCTGCATCCAGGACAGTTTGTGGCTGTTGTTTATAACACTGATTGTTTGTTGGGAGCATAACAGAACACTCTGTTGAACATCAAGATATCTTGGTCAAGTTCATGAACAGAACACCTACAAACAGATTAACTTGGCCAAGTCGTGACGATATCTGCTGGATACCATTCACTAATTTACTATGCAATCTTCCACCACCAATGTTGTCTGGCAGCTCATCAAGACAGTATTGCTATGATGATGTGCATTTTGCCAATTGCAAGAAACTGCTTGATAGTAGGACTGTGGGTACATAGAAAAGATACCATCAGTTAACTGTATTGGCAGCATAATGAGCATACGCTGATATCCGCCTTGTATGGTTGCTTGTATGGTTCATAATAACAAACAATATATAATTTGATTTTGTAACTTAAAACTAATGTATTTTTTCATAAAATTTGATTGACATTTCATTGCTATGCTGATTTACCATAATACACGTTAATGAGGCCCGTAGCGTGCGGGGTCAAATATTGATGAAAACTGTCTGAAGTGCAATGTTTGGAATTTTTTAGGGCACTCTGTGTGCAAGCTACACTTGAGATAAATACATCATTCAACTCAGAATAAAAAAAATGAGTAAATAATGAAAATTTCAGCCTGATACTTCTTTTAGTTTTGAAATATTCTCGTTCAAATATCGCGAAAATGTAAATGTCACGCGAACTCGCGACTACCCTTAAAATTTTAAAAAATCATATCTCGGAAAGTTTTTGACCAAATGGCCTAAAATTTTCAGGAATCACTCAACTTTGAATGTACCACAAGCCATAAAAATTTCAGGAAGATCTGAGAGGGTCGGGTGAACACCACTGGTTGAGTTGACATGGAATGACCCTTGATTATTTTTTAACTTCCGTTTATTCCTATTATTTTTCCACTTCCGTTTTTTACTATTGTTTACGTTTGACGATGTTAAAATGCTATCTGTTGTAATAAAAACTACAATAATTTGAATGATTTTATATGTTGATTATTAACTTTTTATAATTGGGACTTTAAAATTTAATAATAAAAACCGCAGAATTAATTCAAAACTGTAGAATTTTCAAAATCATATCTCGAATCGAGACGCGGGCAAGACGCCATTTTGAATTCTTGTTTTCCGCTTTCGATTTTACGCAGAGAGTAAAATGAATAATATGTATAAAGAGTTTTGTTTGAATAATGGGCCATTTCGTGATTATTTTTTTTTTACAATCTAAAAACAGAACGTTGCGTACACAGTACATACAAACTCGACATGACCATGTTACGCCATGTAATTATTTTGATATTTAGGAATTTTCAAGACAATTTTAGAAAAAAAAATACATTTATTTAGTTATTGTGTTTCTAGCTATAGCAGTTAAAACGTATTCTTACCTAAATAAAAGGCCATTTTATGAAATAAACTGTTTAAAATGTTGCCTTCTCCACTATATAATTACTATTGCTAGACAACTCTTGTACGACGGAAGTGACTTTCAGCTGATTCTCGTCAAAATCACATGTCGGAAATAGATGTTAATGATATACAGTGACGTAATTTCTTTCGAGCCTCATACTTAGGTGTGGCCGGGAACAACTAGTGTATATATATATATATATATATATATATATATATACAATGGTCTAACCCGTGTGTCTCCCTTTCTCGTAGCTTTCATTTCGTGGGTGTATAGTAATAGTGTTTGTAATCGTGTGTGGTGAAGGGATAACAAAATATACGAAATACACCGCACGTTATGAAAATCCACCCTCGCTCGTGAAAACACATCTGGAATCAGGCTAATAGTCCGTACACTATGTCGTCACGTTCGCTGCTCTTTCTCAGGTAGTTTTCATTTCGTGCGGTGTGAGTTGTAATCGTGTATTGTAAATGTATGCTAAAGGGAAAACAAAGAAATATACGAAATACTGCAATAGAAAAGAACATATGGCCTTTATTGCAATGAACATAATACGATATGAATAGAAATAACAAAGAAATGAATGAAATACTGTAATAGAAAATAGCCTTTGGCTTTTATTGCCATGAACATCCATAAATACAACGCATACACTGCACGATATGAAAACTACGTCACTGAAAAATTACACCAGGGATTCAGACTAATGGTCCGTACACTATGTCGTCACGTTCGCTGTCTCTCTCTAAGGCTAGCTGAAAAGATGATGCAATCGGAACACATGTTAAAAGCATTCGCTATAGCATAGACTTCTAAATAGTAACCTGGACAGACAACTAAACAACATATTTTAACGCATCGGACCTCATGAGGCCAATGTTTAAATGTATCTGTGGCCTGCCTACCTTCTGAACCCAGCCATAGATAGTCTTGCAGGCTGATGTAATAATAAGAAGTTATTACAATACCTTTATTTTTGTTTCTTGATTTGTTTATTGAGTGATATATTTTAATTTATCGTGAATTTGAGATTTGTCTTCAAGTTTATATTGTAATTTCGGACGTGATATTGAAGTGGAAGAAGGTATGTTAATTTTATAATTTTTTTTTAATTGAAATATTTGTTGTCATTTTTAAAGCTTAAATTGAAATTATTTATTGACATTTTAAAGCTTAACATGTTTTTATTACAGGGTTCATAGTTGTATTAAAATGTTTATTAAAATCAGTCAAAAAACAAATATCTTAAATCAATTAATTTTGTTGACCGTTTCGTTTTTGGTTTCAGAATGGTTAACACATGTTCTATTTTTGGGTGTAAATCCGGTTATGAAACCAACAGCGAAAACCAAGAAAACATCAGCATGCACAAATATCCACTGTCGGATAAACAGTTATGTGATAAATGGATAAGAGCAAACCCCAGAAAGAACTTTGTGCCAACCATCTACCCCAGAGTATGTTCTCTTCATTTCCACGAGTCTGATTTCATTTGTGAATCTACGGATTCAAACTTGAGAAGAGTTATTCGTAAGCAAAAACGAGGAAATGATGTCATTGTCAAACATCTCAAACCTGAAGCGGTGCCAACCATTTTTCCCAAGTCACCTAAGTATCTGACAACACCAACGACACGTTGGTCAACAACGTTATCATCATCTGAACAACGACGTCAGTCTGTAACCTGCAGACTGGAACAACTTTTAGATAGGAATCAACAGGAAGAAAATATCGAAAAAGAAGATCTACATCAAATTTAAGAAAATATGTCAAAATAAACTTTGCCTTCTGGATACTTCATGAACATGGTGGATAATAATTTAATAATATATAAAATAGACATCAATAGTTCATCACCTGCCATCTCCGCTTCATTGAAAATCAACACTGACAAATCTTTTCAAATTTTCATCAACAATAATGCCATACCAACTTCTAAATATAACGATGTTGTTAAAAAAGGACTGCAAAAAACATCAGACATTAGCAACCTTATGTCACGGATTAATTTTTTGATGGAGAACAAACATGCTGAAGATAATTTAGCATTGGATGAATCCATCGCATCAGTGCAATATTTGATTGATAATGAAAGTCATCAAAAATGAAAACTTTAATTTTTATGAAAGAACAGTTAATGCTGTTGAAAAACAAGAAACATGGTCATCATTATTCTCCCAAATTGATGGTGATGAGTTTTTCGATGCACTGCATAAGTCCGTCTGCTTATTCGTTTTTGAAAGAAGAGGAAATGTCGACGATTAAAAAGGTAACAAAAAATATTCAACTAAAAAAACCGGTTCGACCAACGAAAACTATTTAAAGATGAGGTTTTCTCAGTTGAATGAATACAAACGAAAGTTGCTCTGATTATAGACCGGATATATGTTTCGAAAAGAATTGAATTTTCCGGTGGGGAATATATTGGACTAACGTCAGATGGTAAAGTTGCCAGCACCATGCTTTGCTTCATGGTAAAATCGCTATCTGGAAATTACAAAGATCTAGTTCCCATCTATTCAATATCTAATTTAACAGCCGAGAAACAATACAACTGCTCCAACAAAGTTATGGCTTTGTTAAAAAGCATAAATTTCAATGTTGTCACAATTATTGTCGACAACGCTGCGGTCAACAGGAAATTTTACAAAGATTGCCTATGCACAGGGGAGATTCAAAACAGCATTATCGATGAAGTAACAGGGAGACCGATATTTCTGTTGTTCGATCCTGTACACAACTTCAAAAACGTGTACAACAACTTCCAAAATAGATAACTGTTCATATGCCCGGACATGGCTAACAGTAATAATGGCAGAATTACAGCAAATTTCAACCACATTGCTCAACGTTTTTATAAAGAGAAAGCGATGTCTCTTAAAAAAGCTCACAAGCTGACCAAAACGCCTATTGACCCAAGCAACATTGAAGCACGCCCATTCGGTTTTCCATGAAACTACTAGAAATGCTCTGTATTATTATTCAGATAATAATCCTGAATGGAAGTCAATTGGTGATTTCGTTTCTATAATTTTAGAAATGTGGGACATATTACATGTGAAGTCGCAAATCAAAGGCTACCACAAAAGAAACAGTTCCATGGACCCAGTTCGATCTTCCACTGATTGGAAACTAGAAAAACTGAACGATTTTTGCAATTTTCTACAAGTTTGGTAACATTTACTCGAACCTGGATTAAGTAAAGAAACATTCACAGTACTCAAGCAAACTACCAGATCCATAGTTTTGTGCGCTAAATACATTATTGATGAATTAGAATTCAATTTCGTTCTTTTGGGCAATTTGCAGTCAGATGCCATTGAATCCAGGTGTCAAGGCCCCCTTGCGGGGTCCCTGCGGTCGTTGTCAATTGGTATGATCACCTACTGAGTTCTGGCCAACATTTATATTTGTCCCAGCCACGCGGTTATACAGGACGCACAACACAACGATAAATTGATAACCAAACACGTACGGTTACAACGTGTAGTGTTTATTCACATAAAATCAAACAAGTGAATGGTGCCCTCAAAAGGACAATTAGCATTATACAACAGGTATAAATACATCAAAATAGAATAGTTACCTGGGGTGGGTAGTTCTCATAAGAACTCAGATCTGCGGTGGTCGAACGTCTAGGTTCTGCCACCTAACAGCCTGGTTTCCCACCCCAGCTGGAGTCTGAGTTCGACCTCTCGGCTCGATTGCCCGATGCTCACTGACTGACCAGCGCTGACTAACTTATTCTAACTAAAAGTCCCGCGACGCGCATCGGATCTCTCCGCATGCGTGCCGAGACTTCCGCTTCACTGACCAATCGCAGTGACCGTGTACGTCACAACGATCACGCGTGATCAGCGGCGCCTTCAAGCATGGGGGATAAAGGGACAAAGAACCCATCCTCTCGCTTGTCTGAATGTCAAGGGCACAGATTACCTCCCTTAGAGACATTTTCTCCCTAGTTAACAAAAAGTGATAGTGGGTGCTAGACAGACTGATCACAGTGGGAAAAACCTGGGAAGACAATGTCTTTGTCTATCCTATGTATTATCTTATCTCACCCTCGGGTGATGAAAGCAGGGTAGGGCTTGGACTTGATTTCATTCATTAAATCACAGAATGTGACACCAGGTTTGGGTGGACGAGGATGATGGCGGGCAGCAATTACTATATTTCCTGCAGGTAAGCTGAGGAAAGTGATAAAAAAATACGAGCCATTTCGCTGCTAAAGCATTCAGGTTTCACCATTGAAGAAGTGGAAAATGTGTTATTCCCACCAACAACGAAGATAAAGAAGACTTGGAGAAAATAGTTTGTGAATTGTCTGAATGTTTGCATTTAAAGAACGAAGATGAAAGTTCAACACTCTCGTATATTTGTGGTGCCGTATGCCGCTCCGTCTGTCACACCACCAAGTGTTCGTCATGTGAAAAGTACTTGTTTAACGATTACGAAAATGAACCTCAAGGTTTCAACATGAAGTACATCAACCAAATTAATAGAGGCGGCTTAAACATACTATCCGATTTTGCCTGGAGGTCTCGTGTTCATGCCTGGAGGTCTTGTGTTCATGCCTGGAGGTCTTGTGTTCATGCCTGGAGGGCTTGTTTTCATGCCTGGAGGTCTTGTGTTCATGCCTGGAGGTCTTGTGTTCATGCCTGGATGTATTGTGTTCATGCCTGGAGGTCTTGTGTTCATGCCTATTCAGTTTTCCAAGAAATAAAAGCATCTCACCAAGTTTTTGAACGGTTCATTTTAGTTGATAACCAGTTGGCTATGTTTCAAAAAATCGGTGAAAGAGCCTTTGTTGAGGCTGATTTGGATTTCATACTCTCGATATCATGTTATTGTGATAAAGGTCATTACTTAAAATGTTTCATTACAAAGTCACTTTTTAATACTTTCAGCAGGCATTTAGTAAAAACTATTTCTGATCTGATGATGTTAAAAAAACCGAAGGAAATTCAAAAAAATTGTGTTAATGTGAAATATGTGTTTGTTCTTTGTTTAAATAAAAAAAAAAACCTAATGCAAACATTAAGCAATACGACGCATCCAATAATTGAATAAATACGTTAGCCTCTCGAGGTCCGGCCTTCATTTAGTTGTCTGTCCAGGTTACTATTATGGCCCAGTGGTGCCGTGTCAGCACCAACCCTGTCACGCGGTTTAGCCGGTCAGCTGAGACCGTTGCACAGGGTGTGGCGCGGGGAGTCACACGTGAGAGATTCAAGAGATGAGCGAGGACCAGTGAGCTTGACCACCCGAGGGTGCAGCTGTCAGAGCATCAAAGGTACTACCTCTGCCCAGAGCCCTTAGTACATTGTACTAAGTTTTACAATTTTAAAACAGCTAATAGCAATGTTTTATAACTTTTAACATTCATTGTTTATTAATAATTCAATCATACAATTACGAAACTTTGTTTGTAAATATTACTGTAAATAAAGAACTAAACGATAAAAATAGTCATTATGAAATAATGGACAACATTGTCGTCCTAACTGCTCCATGTTGTCACAGCTGCTTCATCGAGAGTGTAAATATAATCATCAATTGACGTAAGAAAACGTGCAATATTTATTATAAGAACATGGCCAACTTTTATGTTTATATTTTTAACCTAAACACGAGTAATGTCGCAGAGTAATAACAAAAACAATCTACAAAGGCTTTCAAAAAGTACATACATTTTATTCACATTATTTATATACAAATCTATATAAATAATAGCATTGTGGGCCCTGCGTTAAATCGAAGGTATAGAATTAATACAACAGTATTCCAGTTTTATATTCGATCATGAAAAAATTGGATCTGCCGAAACCAAAAAAACCTAGCCTACTGATCAAGCCTAAGGGGGTATAACTCTATGCAAAGGTTTTGCAGGGCACAGCTAGTAAATAATACATGACATACGTTGGTGGTTTTTTTCCCGTAAATCACAACCATCTAAGAAATATCAAAATAGTTCATTGACTAAAATAAATGCTTAACTATCACCCCACTTTTATTAATTCCAAGAAATGGAACTATAAGTGTGAATGGAATGGTTGCATATTTCAAACGTCAAACAAAGCATAAGACACAAGGAAGAAAAAATAGTAATAGCTTGATGGACGTATGTAATATTTTAATTTGTAATGCCATTTTGGTGTCTCATAAACTTGCCTAAAGTAATTAAGTTTTAGGAAATTTTACATTAACATTGTGACGAATACTTGTGCTGTGTAGAACGCACGGCTCTCAACTTAAGTGGTCTCTGGTTAGAACCTCAGAGGGAGCCACGGGATTTTATTTCTGGTAATGGTGAAAGACCATCCAGATAACTGAAACAGTAATTCAACACTTCAGTGAGCCCTTAGAGACTTAAGGAGACTTTACTTTATGAGAAAAAATACTAACTGATTAACATGACTGTTTGAGCTCTATTTTAGTGGCTCTTAGCAAAAATCACATTATTTTGAGAACCTATTATCGTCACTGTGTATACAAATTAAGTATTAATTAAAACAGTAACTACGAGCACTGTTATAGAATTTACATACCATAGTTAAAAAAAATAGAATAAAATAAATTTAGGTAGTAGCCGATAAAATTATGGTTAGCCTGCAAAGTTTTGTCTTCTTTGTAAAGATTGCCGAAATTTTCATTATGGCGAGATTTCAAAGCCCCACAGTGTACCAATGGTGCATCCGATTGGTGAATACCCCCAATCTGTAAAACATCTGCACCGCTACTTCCGGGGCATGTCGAAGCATCGTAAAACTTGGTTTCTTTGTTCAATGCATTTGGAGGGTCTGTGATGTTTCTGACGTCCATGTATCTAAATTTACACGCTGTCAGTAGTTTGAATGTGCCATGTGGATGCGAGGCGAGGACAACAGTAATGTCGGTGGATCTTTTAGTTAGATACTTGCGTCTCATTGACTTGTAGAGCGCACTGTACTCTTCAACACACTTTTTGAAATATTCCAAAACTGATTCTTGGCAAGTGACGCTAACCAGACAAATCGTGTCGTTGCCCGAATTCGCGTGTTTCAGTCTATCAACAAAAGTCGTTACGACGGCACTGCCCTTGGAATCGTAATTTAGCGTACATGTTATGTTTTTAGGTGGGTTATCTTTGATGACATGATAAGCGGTTCTAATATCGATCTCTCCTTTGCACATTTTGGGTGACTCTTCGCAAGCATCACAATGGCAAAGTACATTAGACCCTTTCATCGTCACTGTGTGTACAAATCCAGTACCAACTTCAATTTCATCACCGCAACGGATGGTGATTTGCACAGTCCTCTTGGCTTGACACCGGACGAGCTTCTCAACCAGAGGATCATTACGGTAACAACTTGGTAAACTGTCTAGAAAATTTGAACAGTCTTCCAAGGTGTAAAAGTTTACGTGACCTGGATTCTTTTTACATGTTTGGAATTCTTTGCTAAGTATTTCATCCCGATCCATCAGTCAAGGAATACGACAAACCTTTGTGAAGAAAAAGATAACACGTTTTAAATTTGGTAAAAGATACTATCATTTATATTATCGTTTGACATTTGGTTAGAGATGCTATCGTTTTATTATTTATTTCTGGTTATCCCAGCGGCGTAGCGAGCTTAACTCGCGCCCGGGGCACAATAACCTTTTTAGCGCCACCCTCTCATTCATATACTATTACATGTAAAATATACCATTTGGCGCCCTTTGTGAGTAGCACCCGGGGCATGATGCCCACCACTCGCTTCGATACTGGGTTGTCCATGCTTATAACAAGATGTTTTATTTTATCCTACATCGTACTGATACAATAGGTTTCATACTGAAAAGGAACGAAACGAAATAATACAATCAGTTCTAAGACCAGGGACGTCTCAAAGTATGTCCCCCCCCATCTCGGCCACTTGCTAGGAGATCCAGTGCAAGATTTACGTATAAGCTACACAAGCTATAGCTGAAGGCCCCTCCTCCTTATTCTTGTCCCCCCCCCCCCACATTTTTTTTTCGAGTAAACGATTTTCATATATGCTTAAATAGTTGACAATTGGCAAGTACTATCAGGACTTATAAAGGTGGGGGGGGCACATCTCAAATAGCTCAAGGTCCTCATCGAGTGTATGTAAATCGGGCCCTAGGTGAGTCTCATAAAAATGAAGAACCAGTGCTAATTAATTAGATATATATTTTATTATTTTGATTGAATCAGACAACCCTGTGTGTAGATTAGCTTGCATCATTTAATACTTCATATTTAATCATGGCTGTTGCTTTAAACGTTACGGAAAATTCCGATGTTAAGTGTCTTTTAACTCTAAATTAGATTCCAACTTCATTAATAAGTGCACGTAAATCGTTTAAGGGGAAAATAAAACTAATTTAACAAAACGAATTAGTATGCTTTTTTGCTGTCATATTAAATTTGGTTCATTTTAGGTAGAATGAAATATAACTGGACATTTTTTTATAATGACACACAAACACACGGACTAACCGAAGATTACATAATTTTATAACAACGTTGGAAGGAAGAAAAATATAATATCAATTAATTTAATTACAGCTACATAATATACTATAAACAAAAATATAGGTTAATTTACACCTCTTTTCTCATATATACTCTACATGAATTGCTGGCTACATGTTAATCTCGAAAAATCAATTCAATGTGAAAAAATTGAAAAATCACTCAGGGAAAATCCAACTCACAAGAGTCATAAATACAATAGATATACGTTATTTTTTTTTTCAAAAAAAATGTATTACTTTTATTTGAACAGAAAATGTGCCAAGAATAATATACAGTATTTTACTTTAAAAGATATAATATTTCATGTTTTTATGAATTTAATGATTTTTTCCCCCCGCTATCAAAATCGGGAAGTTCCATTTTTATATGTCCCAGTGTCTTTCTCAATACTACATTCTTTTAGTTTAGAAACAGAGGTTAAACTTACAAGATAAACATTTAAATGAATGTCTACTGACACATGACAGTTGTGTACGCTTTCAGTCTCGTTTAGAAATATGGAAAAGACAAAAATCGATCAGTTTAAGGAATTGTTTAGTATTCCAACAGTCGCCAATAGATCAGTTGTCAAGAAAAATTTGAATTTATCCGATCTGTACAGGTTTATTAAAAGTAAGCTTTATCTTTTACTATTCAAAATTGTTCGAATTGTGGGAAAATGTGTCCGGCGGGCCGGACCAAAGAGCATTAGGTGGGTGGGGGAGGGGGGGTGGAGTATTGACATGAGACAAGATTTATTAATAAAAAAAAAGGTTTATTAAGTGGTGGTTTGGAAAATCAATATTGTCTTCAGAGAGATTGGCGTAGCGTTAACATATACGAGCCGCCGGTATTTATATTATATATGTATATATATATATATATATATTTATATATATATATATATATATATATATATTGTGGAGAAATGGTATAGTCTAAGTTTGATTACGCAATTCGGTAGGCTCCACCCACCGCAGTAGCCATGGCGTCATTCCGCCATCTTGTGTTGTAGTTTATTGTAGATTTTAGTGTATACGTCATTTGGTACACAAAAAATCTCAAAAGTTATTTGAAGACACATATTGCTGTAAAAAAGAATAAACAACTGTTTTATACATAGCACCAAAATAGTAACTTTCAGAACCTTCAACTAATAAACATAAAGAGTCAATTCAACATAGTTCAGACTGAAAGATCACTATTCACCAATAACATGTCTTAAAGTTCAAGTAATTATATTCTAGCTGCGGCTGGGACAGTTAAGGTGGACTTGTTAGCATTAAGAAAGTCACGACGGTGTTTCTCTACTACTTGTAACAAATACAGTTTCTGTTCCTCTTGATTGGTTAGTATTCCATTGAATGCTTGACTCAGGGCCACTTCACGCTCGGCTGCATCATTGACGACTTTCAAACTCGTAACTTTCCTCTGGCCAACAATGTAGTTGTTATCAGTGGCCCATGTGTCTGGATTCGTGGTCAGGAAATCTTGTGGTATGTTCAAAGCTGTGAAAAGTTTTCTAGTGTGTTGCGATACAAAATCAGACACTTTATTTTGTTGTAATGTTGGACAGAAGGCTATTCTGCGAGGATGATCTGTTGTTATTTTTTTAAGTGCTGCAACTATGACTAACTTCATTTCAGATGAAACATCATTGTCAAAAAATGCAAAACCTGCCAGAATTTCACTCAAGTACCACAAGTGTCCAGAGAAAGGATTTATTGCTGCTTTGGCAACGGTGTCATTTGTTTCCTTGTAGTTCTCCAATTGTTGAAGTTGCTGCAAATCTCTACGGGGAGCAGATGTAGCACATGGTGATGTAAACCATGAATTCAGGTAGACCTTAAGTATCAAGGTGTTGAAGTGACCCAGTGATGACAATTCACGTGCAGTAAGTAGGAACTGAGAACGCAAAATAAAAATATTAAGGCTGTAAATTATTTTTGCCATCCACCGGGCTCAGTGATAAGCTCCAGGAGCCAGAATCTTTTCATCTGCACCACAAGCTGCACCTAGATAAAGAAGTGACATTTGCAGAAGCTCACGAGAATAATCTCTTGGCTGAAACACTGTTAGCTAATGCTAAATGAAGTGAATGAGTTCAGCCCGAACTGAATTGAGAGCTACTGCAATCTACATCCATTCCACTTTCATACATTGATGTGTTAATTGAGCCCCAATATTCACGAAATCTCTGGAATAACTTGATATTTTGTCTACTAGATGGCCCAATCAGTGAATCAAACACCTTTGCCACAATGAGTTCCATTATGTGGGTCCTGCATGCTAAGCTGATCAATTCTCTGCCAAGTTTCTTCTCCAGAAGAATGCAGGCACCTGCATTTATGCCAGTGTTACTAGCCGTAGTGTCGTAACATATGAACTTGATGCTATCAGCAATTTTCCATTCTTGAATAAGATTAAACACGGCAGTTACCTCGGCCTCTCCAGTTCCATTTGGCGATTTTGGTACTACCAGCAACTTCATTGTTCAATCGCCGGATACCAGAACAGCAAGACGATCAATTAACTATTTGGATGTTAATGCAGGCAACATTTTCCCATCCCAGTGCGCAGTTAATGGGAAGTTTGGATGAAACGATGCATGAATCTCTGTAGCTGCTGCTTCAAGTTTTTTACGTGGACTATGTCTGACCGATTCTTTGTTACTCGCCAGGGCTGCAGTACTGTGGCCAAGTGATTCTGCTGCTGCTGTAATTATATAAACTGCGTTAATGTCACTGACTTTACTTCTGTCTAATGCAGCTGCCAAACCAGAACTCACAATATTGGTGAATCGGACGATCCTCACTGGTTTACTAGACACTTCAGGTGGTTCGGGGAGTTCATCAGGATCATCGGGATCACAACCGTCAGTGCTCTTAGCCTCTGTGTCACTGTTAATACTGGCACTAAACTTCATCTTCTTTGACTCATGTTGCATCCACTTAGCCTCCTTTTCCTTACGATATTCTTGTTCTAAGCGCCTTTTATGAGACCTTTGTTCTTTCCGAGTTAGCACCATATCCACTGGACCCATGCAACCACGCACCCTCTCTTTGTGCTTCAATAAATTTTATGTCTTCATGTACCTGCGTCTTAGTTAAAGCTTCAACATGTGCAACATCAAACAAATCAGTCAAACTTTCAGTAAATTGGTGCTCCTTCTCCTTCTGAGTATCTGTTCTGCGGGATACATTTTTTTCTTATTCCAGTCAATGCTGAATGGATATCATTTATCTTGGCAATTATGTGGCATTATTTGCGAACTTGATTGCGGGCCTTATGCCAGAACTGAACAACTTTTTTCATTGTCACTGTGGCACTAACAGTAACATTTATTACACTGACATGAAAATATAAATAAGTAACATAAATTATATAAATAAGTAACACAAATTGCCTCCGGTTTGCCTTGTATGTAAATACAGGCATTTTCGCATATAATATAAAACTTCGAGTCCATTGAGCTACCTCTAAATATCACTGTATCTTCATGAAACTTGGTAAAATTACTTATCGTAACAAAAGGAAAAGAAATTAGGGGGTGGGACAATGAAACTTAAAATAAAAAAAAAACGAACTCCAATTGCATTGAGTGACACCTTAATATATGTATGTATATATAAATATATATATATATATATATGTATATATATATATATAATTTAACTTGAATGATATACATTAAGAAATGGTAAAGGGAGAAAAAAAAGAACATTCTATTCTAAGGCTATCCTATTTGTAGACAATTCTATTTATAGGCAATGGTCCTGAATTATTCTTTAGTAACTTGTTTATTAACTTTTTTATAGTTTCCCCCAATACTGAAGAAGTCAATTTATCTAAACAAAACAGACCTAATGAAGAAGACATGCAGAATAAATCATCAAAAGGTATTTTTGAATTTTATCTTAATTAAATCGTTATACATATTTGACAAAGATGAAAGACGGTTTAGGAATATATTCAATAAAGTAAACCTAGGACATGTTGAAAAAAAAAGTTAGAACTAAATCAAGTTCAGAAATAAATCCGTTAAAGAACGATACATGTTTAACTCAATAAAATTATTTTTGAAATTAAATAAATTTAGCAAACATCAGTTAAATATTACAAAGTGCCATTTCAATGACACAAATAACAAGTTCTTATCATTAAAAGAAAAACAGAAACTAAGTTTGAAAAAAATGTTTGCCATCACTAATCTAAGGTAATAAGACATACTCATTTTTTTCATAATGTATAAATTATTGAAAGTAACACAATTTTTTATCAAATCCTATTTTTATTTAATTAGATTTTGAAAACGAATCATCGTAAAGCCAAGAAAGAAATTGCAAAAAGAATCCAGGACATGCTAGCTTTATTCCAATTAAGAAGTTTACAATTGATCATTTGCCGGATAAATATCAGGATGAAAAATTATCAGTTCAGGTAAAAACGGCATTCAATGATAGCTGTCGACTCGGTACTGGGAAGGTAATTGATGTTTTGGATAACCAGTCCGACAAAAGGTGCCCTTGCAGCGGGTGCAATGAATTAGACCAGGCTACTACACTCTGGTGGTCCATACTGGTCCTCACGTCTTCTTGCGTCGTCCGCGATGAACAAGAAGTGATGCTCGCCACCTGTCGTCTGTTCTACGACGATCTTGACGACCCTGTGGTCACAATTGACGGTCGGGGTATGGTCAGGTCCAAGGGTAGTGCGACGACAGAGCTGCGCACGTTGGTGTGCGTGATGTGCGACCGAAACATCGTGGTCAGACTGAACACAGCCCTGGACAGTTTCACAGTTCTGTACGAGAGATGTTTTGACAAATTCTGGGATGTTGAAAGTGCCGATAAACTCGTGGTCATGGTTTCCCACCCTCATGGCCTGCCTCAGAAAGTGTCGATTGGCTGGACTGAAAAGAAGCTGGAATTTAGCGAAGACAACAGCATTTTGACATACTCGACTAGTACATGCCCTGTGAGTGCTGGGGCATTTCTGTATATCGTGTGAGTCTAGAGTTTATACAGATGGCTGAGTAGTGTCAGTGCTCGCCTTTCGACCTGAGAGTCTTGGGTTCGATCATTGATGAGAACCACCAAGGGAATTCATCCAGGTCCTGCTGAAAGTTGGTTCAAGCCTTACAAGTCCACGCAGCTATAAATAGATATCTGACTTTGAGTTTGGTTAGGAGTAAAGGCGGCTGGGGTAGCCACACAACAGAAACAGACGAACTTTACACTTTATCTACCCCGATGGGCCTTTAGGGCTCAAGAAACTTTGCTAATTAGTCTAGAACAAAGGTGGGCGATCTTTTTATATCGCTGTTCACATGTTTTTTTTTAGAGTATTTTCGAAAAAAAAAGGGTCTATTGTCCCCATTTTGTCTGTCTGTCTCTATGTCTGTCTGTCATTACCCTAGATCTCAACATCCATAAGTCCTAGACCCATGATGTATATATCATTTTGTAGGTCTTGGCCTGTGTGCATCAAAAGTTCATTTTGCGATCTGATTTTTGAGGGCCGAAAAAGAGGGCTTATTATGTACCGTTTTTACTATATAAGCTATATTAACAAAGCAGCGCCCTAGATCTCAACACCCATAAGTCCTAGACCCATGATGTATATATCATTTTGTAGGTTTTGGCCTGCCATGTGTACATCAAAAGTCTATTTCGAGAGGGGCGAATAGTAGGGCTTCGTAAGGTACCGTTTTTTTTACTATATAAGCTATATTAACAAAGGGGCGTAACTCATTATTTTTTTTTGTAACATTTATTAAGCATGACTTACTTCTCTCTCTATTTATCAAAACCCATATCACGAAAATGCTCTAAAACTTCCTGTGTACGAAACAGGCTTAAATTGCTTGTTTTTCTTTTTACAGACGGGAGAGACTAACGGCAGATAAATGGGATGTTTATATGAAACGTAATAAACGCAATAAACCGATCATGTTAAAAATATTTTTGCTTGCAATAGGGGATTGTTTTGCCGGCAGGATTAGAGAGTCAAATAGGCCGTACTTGGTCCACCACAGGCCTAGAAATTAGCTGCAATTATAAATATCAGTGTATTTCTACATCAGCCATGGGCGAACCACGGCTCGGGCCTAATCCGACCCGCTGGACTATTTATCCGGCCCAGCACTTATTTCAGAGTGAGGCACAGCACACTAGCCTTTATGTTATGACATATACCTTTAATATTTATTAGTTCCAGACAACACCCAATCCAACCGCTCTTGTTCTGCTGGCCCGATGGTCAAATTTAGGAACCCGATGTCGCTCACGACTCAAAAAGTTGGCCCATCCCCCTGGTCTAGCTAATTGAAGAACACATTTATCCCTGTCGATTCTCTTCTGCTGAATGTTATATATGTATTTTTATGTGTTAGTGTTTGTATATATATATATATATATATATATATATATATATATATATATATATATACATAATTATTTAATTAGGATACTCACTTTATTTGTCTGTTAGTTTCTCTATCTATCTGTCTATTAAAATGGCGATGTCTTTATTTTTGTTAACTACAAAGTGTGGACAATCTCTTAAAAGGTAATTTAATGTTTAAAACACATTTTGTAGCCAAATTAAATTAAAACCTTGCTAAATTAAAAACGAGAGTATACAGCAAAGAATAAAGATTCTGTGTGAACTAACAACAACAACAACAACAAACAAAAATAATAATAATAAATAAAATATCAAGCATTCATTTTGAAATACATTTCATCAATATGTGTAATGTAACTACAATTCTTTATCACGGTGATAAATTGTGTATAAAGGAGAGTCATTTACTTACGACGCTAAGTACATTTCCGGTTTCATGTTTACTGACGCCCAGGTTAATTGTTTTAAAAGATTTTTGAACATATGTAACTTGGATTTCAAATATTTATTCAGGTTTAATTTTTTCTTTCTTCAAAATGTTATCCAATTGCCCATTTAGCAACTTTTATTGCTATGGTAACAAGGTCACCGCCTAAGGCTCCCTTCTGTCGATGGATTCCCCCCCCTAGACCCCCTCACCTCTAATCCCATATAATGCTTATGAAATCTTACCCCCCCCCCCCCCACGGCCCATCTTATAGCAATTAGCATCATACCTCTAAATATCTCTAAAAGTGTTTATCTTGGGCAAAAGTTGCGGGGGACATCACCGCGAGCAACGATGTTTTCTTAAGAAGGGGCTGATGAAGAAAAAAATTCATTGTATCGATAGGAAATAAATGTAAACCCAAATGATATTTTTTTTTCCGATCTAGTTACTACCATTGCCAGAAAGTCAAAATGTCGCCCCATTCTTTGACAAAAAGTCAAAATGCCGCCCTATTCTTTGACAAAATAAGTCAAAATGCCCCCGTTTTTTGACAAAAAAAAATCAAAATGCCGTCCTATTCCTTTGTCTTAAAGTTTTAAAGAGGTGAAAATGTCAGCATTCGCTGGCGGCCAAATAATTGCTTTACCCACCCTCTCCTCCCCTTAACCTTGCTACGCTACCGTGCAGTTTTCGGACACTATCAACTTCGCTGAAAGTTATTACACAGCTAGCCTAATTGTTGTTTGTAAGGTTTCAGTACGCTTTTCGGTGAGTTTCTATACTCATTAACATTGCATGCTAGAGCACTGTAGCAGACCTTCAGGTAGGAGTTGTCCTCATTATTCAGACAACGGTATGCCGTGTGTTGGAAAGATATCTCATTGGACACAGCCAATCTTATATGGCCAGGCAATGAAAAATTTCATTGTCCTGCTATGTTGAAGTCAAGGAAAGTTTGAAAAGTTTTAGAACCATTTGTTTAAAAAAAGTATTTGTAACTTCGACTGGCGGACCTGGAGGAGAGTGTGTGCATCTATTTTGCTCCTATGAAACAGACGGAAAGGCAAATAAAGAAACAAGAAAAAAAATGTCAGCACTCGTTCGCGGTCAGGGTAATATTTTAGCCTGGGGCTCGCTTCAACATGTGAGTACACTAAATACGTGATTCGTTCTATTTAGTAGTTATGTTGTATACATACAATACCTAGGATGTATACCTACAGTACTTATGATGCATGCCTACAATACTTATGATGTATACCTACATTATTTATGATGTATACCTAGAGTAGTTATGATGTATGCATCTAGTACTTATGATGTATATTTACAGTACTTATGATGCATACCTACAGTACTTATGATGTATACCTACAGTACTTATGATGTATACCTACAGTACTTATGATCCATGCCTACAATACTTATGATGTATACCTAAAGTAATTATCATGTGTACCTAAAGTATTTATGATGTATACATACAGTACTTATGATGTATATATACAGTTCTCATGATGTATACCTACAGTACTTATGATGTATATTTACAGTACTCATGATGCATGCCTACAGTACTTATGTTGTATACCTACATTATTTATGATGTATACCTAGAGTAGTTATGATGTATGCATCTAGTACTTATGATATATATTTACAGTACTTATGATGCATACCTACAGTACTTATGATGTATACCTACAGTACTTATGATGTATACCTACATTACTTATGATGTATACCTACAGTACTTATGATGTATATTTACAGTACTCATGATGTATACCTACAGTACTTATGATGTATACCTACAGTACTTATGATGTATATTTACAGTACTCATGATGTATATATATATACATACAGAGCCGTTCTTATGATTTATGAGGCCCTAGAAAAAGGTGAAATACGAGCTTTAGTCAAAACCGCCACTTTCAAATGAAGTACTTATCTTATTAACATCTCTTATAGAAAGATGGTTCACACAATTTTGCTATTTAATTACAAGAGATACACAATAAATTTTCATTTTATTTCATGACTTCTGTGTAAAGTGATATTCAATGCAACAGTCTACCCTGCCCACCGTCAGAACGGCTTTGCTAATACATTGTGTATTATCATAGCGTCAAAGTCAGTTGAATAGGGATATGTTTATTTCTTTGTTAATTATAGTTTATTGAAGGCAACAACAGTTCAATGGATGTGACGCGTGTGACTCACATAACTGAGTCCTGACTCACAGAGTCTCCGTCATGTCTAAAGCTGGTGCGAAAACAACAACAACAACATAACAACAACAGACATAATCTAAATAAAGACTGATGGATTGCCCAGGTCGTCACCTACCTGTAAATTTACCTGCTGACTGTATCTGGGAATGGTTACATCTTGTCACATGAGACAAGCGATGTGTGGGAAGTCTTACAGTACTCTCGTTAAACTGCAGCAAGGTTGTGCGAGGAATTAAGTCGCGAGAAGAAAACATTCTGTTTTGTAAGTATGTAAAAATGTAACATATATGTAAACTGATGTGTGACTTTGTTACTCAGTAGAGCAGGAATTTCTCAAAAGATTTTATTCATGTTTCTCATTTGATGATTCTGTATTCATGTTCAGTATGGCCGAGGTTGGAGGGGGGGTGGGCAGATGCCCAGAGTTTTAGCGCCCGGACAAGGGGGGGGTGTCCAGTAACAGCCCTGCCCAACATTTCTATCGGTGGGCCTGATCATACTTACTGTATTCTGTGACGTCATATTGTGTTATAGCAACATACTTAACAGCGACATAATCTGTGGTTACATTTTACTTTTGGGCCGGCGAGTAAAATGTCTCCCATGTTATGTACATTTGTATATACTAGTTATCAAAGGCCCGGTACCCGGACCGGCGAGTAGGCACACAGTTGGAGTTGAAAATGGTGATATATATTAGCTCGTTAACAATCAGTCTATATACTTGCAGTGGCTCTAAGGACATGAACAGATTATTGTAGCCAAAATACATTTGAGAATAGGGACACCTAATAATACATCAAATAAATTTCATATGTTAAATAGTTCCTCCCAAAGAAAATAATCCTCACTATGGGTAAACATAAACAACAACTCTTAAAATCATATTCATTCATAATATTTTAATGGACTCCTTTTCAAACAGTTATTCATTTAATGTTTTATGATGTTCAACATGGCGTATTAAAAAAAAAGAGAGACATGAGTGAGTGCTTGTGTTAAGCAAAACGCTACATGTTTATCAGGTGGTTTATTTACTGTTATTCACAGTGTAGCATAGTACAATTAACTAAGAAAAATTGCCGACCCGGCAGTGCAGAACCTAGGGATTTAGGGGGCCGATGGGCTTGGCCTCTTTGGGGGCTGCCCCTGCATTTTGACATGAGATAAGTTTTTGACGCTTCTCAAGCTTGGTCCCGAGAAGAAATAATCGTTGTGTAGCTTTTAGCTGACCTTCAATTAAAAACATTTTATTTCATCAATGCAGTTGAGGCCGCAGACGCAGAAAACATTAGTGCTCTTAAAAAAGAAAGACATATCAAAGCTTTCAACATTATAGTTCTGTGAAGCCAATGCCGAACCAAGGGATTTGAAGCATCTTCGGGAGCCAATACATTTTGACATGAGATAATGTACTTAATATTTAAGTTTAAAAAATATTTTGGGGGCCCTCCTCAAACTGGACCCCCTCCATACACCCTCTGTGTGAAGCCCCCATCATAAATGGGTTAGTTTGCATTGTAAACATTGTGTACGGCGCTACTCAAACTCAACCCTTAATCAATTCATTCATGTGACGTAATAGTCAAAAAATGAAAAAAAAAAGTGACGTATTTAAGGTTAGTAATAAAGGGAAATAATTGTACATTAGAAATAGATATATTTTAGAAATAAAAACAACTTAAACAATATAAATATTACATTATATTTAGGTATCCATAATTTTTGTTTAAAATTGAGATTGTGGAACATAACACAGAATATTAATTAAACGATTTCTGTAAATATTTCTTTTATGATCGCTTCTCATTTAATAACAAATTGAACACCATAGATTTATTTCGATACTGTGAGATATACATAGGCCTATGGAACCACGTACGGTAGAGTTTGTATCGGGGAGTATCCACAAAATATTTTGGCAATGAATTTGTGTTACCTCTCCTAAGATCGCTTTATTGCCCTTTGGTAATAATTGAGGCGGTCGAAAACAGTATAACATTGTGATTGCCATTTGGCATTCATGATTTACCTGCCGAATGTTAGTGTACGGTGTTTTGTCACCTCGGCACCAAACATATGGCTGGTCCAATGTCAATTCTGGCAGCCATGTAGGAGACTATTCTTACTCGGCTGGCCAGTTGGTATCCGGATCATGCATGCCGCCATCTTGGATGAATTGTTTATGCCGCCATGTTGGATGACAGACGGAAGTGGCGATGACAGACGGAAGTCGCGATGACAGACGGAAACCGGAACATATGATGTAAAATTTGTATTATAGATATATTTGAATATGTATATATATATATATATATATATATATATATATATATATATATATATATATATATATATATATATATATGTTTCTTGTGGGAAATTATAACAGGTTGGGTCACTAGCCCACTGTGGGGCCACTATGTAGTAAGCTGCTCAGTATATAAGTATATGTACTTGTATATCAAATTGACCTGTATAATAACTCTTTTTATAGAATGTTATTTCAGTTGAGCGTAAAACAGGACGGCTGGTAATAATATATATTATCATTATGTCTATATATGTTATATATATATATATATATATATATGTTTCTATGGGAAATCACTATAGGGTGGCCCTAACCCATTGTGAGGCCACCATGCAATAATATGCTCACTATTAAAGTATATATATACTTGTATTTTACTGGTAATAATGCATAATATTAATATTCCTATCAATAATTTTTCTTTAGGAATATTGTTATAGAGAGGCCTTAACCCTCGGTGGGACCTGCTCGTTTTATAAGTTAAATTGACTGTTATATTAATATTGTTAATATAATGTTATTTTAATTCAGGACGGCTGTCAGTAATACATCAAAGAATACGATGTCCAATATAATCCTTCTGATTCTACTTTCCTGTGTTTGTATAACCGTCGAAGGAGGTAGGTGTTAGTTTCAAACTTTATTTGAATGTACCTAATGTATGTGTTCTACTAAAATATATCAATCAACCTTTAAAGGAGCCCTATAGTTTGATGTGGTAAAGTTCACTGGTGTTGTTTAGACAAGTATGTAAGTACAGTATGTAGTTGGTATGCTGCAGTTAAGTGCATATAGGTCTTTAAGTAGGGTATGTAGTTGGTATGATGTAGTTGTTAAGTACATAGAGGTCTGTAAGTACAGTATGTAGTTGGTATGTTGCAGTTAAGTACATAGAGGTCTTTAAGTAGGGTATGTAGTTGGTATGATGTAGTTGTTAAGTACATAGAGGTCTCAAGTACAGTATGTAGTTGGTATGCTTCAGTTGTTAAGTACGTAGACGTCTATAAGGATAGTTTGTAGTTGATATTCTGCTGTTGTTTAGTGCGTAGAAGTCTATAAGTACATTCTGTAGTACACTGTTATTAATTTACCCATCGGAATATGGGGAAGGAAATAATTGAATAGACATTTCAATCTGTTTTAATACTGAATTAGTAAGACCTAATCTGATAGAGATTAATCGGGCCCGTTGCAAGGGCTTAAGTTTGACAAGGAGCCTCTAAGTTTCTGGTGTCACCGTCGAAGTGAATAAAATGGGTTGAGTAGAAGGGTTTCTTGCTGAACCTCCTCTAAGCACGGTCTAAATTAATGGGTGAATTATCGGAACTTTTATTGTGAGCCTATTCAGCTATGTGCAGTTCGTAGGTTCGAGTCCCATATATTGTAATTAACAATCTCATCAGCGGTGCCCCAGTGAAAATGTATGCTTCGGATATGGTATGAAAGAAGGAAATGCAAACGTTTTATCCAGCAGTATTCAGCCTAAATATCGTAAGTACTTGTAGCCTGATGCACTAGCTATTATAAAATCTATACAGACCATCAGCTACAGACGAGCAGAACTGAACTGTTTCTGAAGCCAATGCTATTCTAAGGAATTGTATGGCTAGTGTGATGCCCAGACGCATCTTTCCTTTCCACAGATAATGTCAGATACCCATTATTAATGCTGGGTAGACCCTGAGACATCGATGGGACATGAGAAAATTCTCGGGAATCACCAGGATCCTTCAGCTAGACTCGAGCGTTCCACCACGTCTGTCATAGGGGACGGGTGGTCGCTCGGTAAAGCGCTCGACTGTCGACCTGAAATTACCTGGTTCGATCTCAGGGTGAGGATATTTTTCAGGTCTTGGCTCAAGTTCCCGATACATCTCCCGTGGTGCCTCCATGGCCATCGCACTATCGGCTACGGTGGGGATGAAAAAACCGTCCCATTAGTGGTTCATAAGATCTGAGAGATCTACGAGATTCCATCTCATCATTACAGGGACTTCCCTGGTTCGATCTCCGGTGAGGACAAGTAGTTATTTCAAGATATGGTGACAGTCCACGGCTATATCTTCCGAGTTGCCTCCATGGCTATTGCACTATCGGCTAAGGTGGGGCACCATTAAACTGTCCAATCTAGTGGTTTAAATAGGATCTAAAAGATTGTATTATCCTATCAAGAAAACGCACACACACACACACACAAACACTCACCGCGTCCTAGATGTTTCTTCTAAAAGTAAAATATATTTTTTTGTAATCTGCAGGTACATGCACTTTCAAGAATAAAACGTACAATGTGGGGCAAACTACAATTTCAAACAATATCTCCTGCACCTGTGTTGCCTACAGATCTGAGGCCAGATTTCAGTGTGACTATTCCAAGTATGACGCTAGCTCCAGGTCTGTAACTATAGACGATCCAGTAGTGGTTCTCATAGTGTGGGGTCGTGACCCCCAACTGGTTGGGTCGAGTATGAATTTCAAATGGGTCTATTGAGAAAATATCAGAAGATATTGACCAAAACTATGTCTCCGTATGTTAAAAAGATATATTTGTCATTTGCAAAACGAAAGGAGAAAATCCGTAAATAAAATTAATGACGCTGGTATTTTTATATTGCAGTTTCCTTTGCGAACAGTTTGTTTCCCAGTGGTCAAGAAGAGTAAATGTTTTAGAATCACTGTGTTATAAACTGTCTTTTTAAAATTGCCCTTTGACAAAAAAACTACCCATATGGGATGTAGTACTATGTTACATCAACATAGAAAGAAAACCAATTCTTAATATTTTCTATTTAGTTGAGACCACGTGCCGATTTCCCATACAAAACATCTCAACCCATAATTAATAAAAAATGTCAGCGAAATCGTATCTAATGTATAAGAACATTATGAGATATTATTTTACATGCTCATATATTTAATACTTGAATAATAGACATACAATTTCAGGATATTTTTTAATTCTATTCAGTGTTTAACAAATCAGCTAAATTATTGTGTCACAAAGACACACTTCCAGTAACACATATAATACAAATAGAAATAGTACTAAAAATACCGAAAAAAAATATTAAATAGAACAAGAGTAGATAATTCCGCTCATGTGGTTTTTTTTTATTCTTTTACAGTTTTGCAATAATTTCCGCGACTTATCTCCCTTGTTCGTTTTATAGCAATCTAATTTTCAAAGAGGAAGTGATAGTCAGTTATCTGTGTAACCTCCAACGCAAAATTTTAAGTCTTTGTTTTTATCTCATGATTTAATAACCTTATATTTCGTCTCAATAATATGTTTTATGTTTGTTTTTTATCTTATTTCAGCGCCGATTTCCCCGGTAAATAACCAGACAACCAAGAACAAAACAATGAACCTACGTAATTAACTGAAATCAAATTAAGTATTGTGTTAAAGTGAAATAAAACTATGTTTACCATCATGGTGATTGGTTTTATTAAATCTGTTGTGTAAAATAAAATAGTATACAAGTATAACTATTTAATTAAGTAAATATACACACAAACCCACATTAGCATACACAAACATACCATCATTTAGTTAAATTAAATTCTATATCACATCATGATGCCTTTAAAAAAAATAACATCTTTCACGTTACATCACAAACGTACATATTTATTTAGACATGTAAATATAAACTCCGTACATTTCTAAATATATATATATATATATTAATCAGAGGCGTAGCAAGGGTGGGGGAGGGGGTTCCTAATTCGAAAGTCAGCCGGGCCCCAACTGATGAGGGGGGGGGGCGACAATAATTGTTTATATTAAATATCCAGAACATTATCTTATGTCATGGTGTCGAATGTCAAAATGCAGCCCCCCCCTCCAAGATGCTAAGCCCCACAGACCCTTAAATCTCTAGGTTCGGCACTTATATTTATATCAGTTAATCAGGGGCGTAACTAGAGAGGGGGAGGATGGTTGAGGTCCACTAAGGGCGTCATCAGTACTTCCAACAGTCAAGGGAGTTGGCGGCACTTTATTCACATTAGTACTTCCCCTCTCCCCGTAATGAATAGTCCACCTTCTGGTGCTACTAACGGTAGTAACGCATGTAGCATATTAGATCACAGGTCCGGCTTTAGGTCGATGTGACAGGTCGCTTCAAATTGGGCCCCTGCGTCTGTCAGGGGGCCCCGCCATATACATTTAGCTTATAAATAGCAATAGCTATTATTGTAAACAAAAATAATTGGATGAAGGGCCTTGCAAGCATCCATTAAATTGGGCCCCGCTATTCATAAGTCCGGCCCTGTTATATCAATCGCACATATACCTAGCTACTCACGCTATTCAGAAGATATTTAGACTTGGGCCCATTTTGCTGCACCCTCATAAGACAAAGCCCTCACGGACAAATCAAACGCGAGGCTAAACCCCATATAGACGAAATTGCCACGCTTCATATTGTTGGTGGATAGAGCGCTTGACTGTCGTCAAGAGAGTCATGGGATCAATCCTCTGTGAGAACCAAGGGAACTTTTCGAGGTGAGAGATGGTGTGAAGCCCCCCCCCCTCCATTTTCCAAATTCTCCCATCTTTAAATGTGTGCCTGACATTAGATGGGATATTAAAGAAATCTGGACGTTGTGCTAACAACACAATCTCTTTGAATGGTCGTGGTGACAAAGACAGATAAATTCTTAAATTCATTTTACAGATTGTGTGATGAGGAAGTAACATTTGTACAGATGGGCTTATTGTGTGATGAGGAAGTAACATTTGTACCGATGGGCTTATTGTGTGATGAGGAAGTAACATTTGTACAGATGGGCTTATTGTGTGATGAGGAAGTAACATTTGTACCGATGGGCTTATTGTGTGATGAGGAAGTAACATTTGTACAGATGGGCTTATTGTGTCATGAGGAAGTAACATTTGTACAGATGGGCTTATTGTGTGATGAGGAAGTAACATTTGTACCGATGGGCTTATTATGTGATGAAGAAGTAATATGTGTACAGATGGGCTTATTGTGTGATGAGGAAGTAATATGTGTACAGATGGACTTATTGTGTGATGAGGAAGTAACATTTGTACAGATGGACTTATTGTGTGATGAGGAAGTAACATTTGTACAGATGGACTTATTGTGTGATGAGGAAGTAACATGTGTACAGATGGGCTTATTATGTGATGAAGAAGTAATATGTGTACAGATGGACTTATTGTGTGATGATGAAGTAATATGTGTACAGATGGACTTATTGTGTGATGAGGAAGTAACATTTGTACAGATGGACTTATTGTGTGATGAGGAAGTAACATTTGTACAGATGGGCTTATTTTGTGATGATGAAGTGATATGTGTTCAGATGGACTTATTGTGTGATGAGGAAGTAACATTTGTACAGATGGACTTATTGTGTGATGAGGAAGTAACATTTGTACAGATGACTTATTGTGTGATGAGTAAGTAACATTTGTACAGATGGGCTTATTGTGTGATGAGGAAGTAACATTTGTGCAGACGAGCTTATTGTGTGATGAGGAAGTAACATTTGTACAGATGGGCTTATTGTGTGATGAGGAAGTAATATGTGTACAGATGGACTTATTGTGTGATGAGGAAGTAATATGTGTACAGATGGACTTATTGTGTGATGAGGAAGTAACATTTGTACAGATGGACTTATTGTGTGATGAGGAAGTAACATTTGTACCGATGGACTTATTGTGTGATGAGGAAGTAACATTTGTACAGATGGGCTTATTGTGTGATGAGGAAGTAACATTTGTACAGATGGACTTATTGTGTGATGAGGAAGTAACATTTGTACAGATGGACTTATTGTGTGATGAGGAAGTAACATTTGTACAGATGGGCTTATTGTGTGATGAGGAAGTAACCTTTGTACCGATGGGCTTATTGTGTGATGAGGAAGTAATATGTGTACAGATGGACTTATTGTGTGATGAGGAAGTAACATTTGTACAGATGGACTTATTGTGTGATGAGGAAGTAACATTTGTACAGATGGGCTTATTTTGTGATGAGGAAGTAACATTTGTACCGATGGGCTTATTGTGTGATGAGGAAGTAATATGTGTACAGATGGACTTATTGTGTGATGAGGAAGTAACATTTGTACAGATGGACTTATTGTTTGATGAGGAAGTAACATTTGTACCGATGGACTTATTGTGTGATGAGGAAGTAAAATTTGTACAGATGACTTATTGTGTGATGAGTAAGTAACACTTGTACCGATGGGCTTATTGTGTGATGAGGAAGTAACATTTGTGCAGACGGGCTTATTGTGTGATGAGGAAGTAACATTTGTACAGATGGGCTTATTGTGTGATGAGGAAGTAATATGTGTACAGATGGACTTATTGTGTGATGAGGAAGTAACATTTGTACAGATGGACTTATTGTGTGATGAGGAAGTAACATTTGTACTGATGGGCTTATTGTGTGATGAGAAAGTAACATTTGTACAGATGGACTTATTGTGTGATGAGGAAGTAACATTTGTACAGATGGACTTATTGTGTGATGAGGAAGTAACATTTGTACAGATGGACTTATTGTGTGATGAGAAAGTAACATTTGTACCGATGGACTTATTGTGTGATGAGGAAGTAACATTTGTACAGATGGGCTTATTGTGTGATGAGGAAGTAACATTTGTACAGATGGACTTATTGTGTGATGAGGAAGTAACATTTGTACAGATGGACTTATTGTGTGATGAGGAAGTAACATTTGTACAGATGGACTTATTGTGTGATGAGGAAGTAACATTTGTACAGATGGGCTTATTGTGTGATGAGGAAGTAACATTTGTACCGATGGGCTTATTGTGTGATGAGGAAGTAATATGTGTACAGATGGACTTATTGTGTGATGAGGAAGTAACATTTGTACAGATGGACTTATTGTGTGATGAGGAAGTAACATTTGTACAGATGGACTTATTGTGTGATGAGGAAGTAACATGTGTACAGATGGGCTTATTATGTGATGAAGAAGTAATATGTGTACAGATGGACTTATTGTGTGATGAGGAAGTAATATGTATACAGATGGACTTATTGTGTGATGAGGAAGTAACATTTGTACAGATGGACTTATTGTGTGATGAGGAAGTAACATTTGTACAGATGGGCTTATTTTGTGATGAGGAAGTAACATTTGTACCGATGGGCTTATTGTGTGATGAGGAAGTAATATGTGTACAGATGGACTTATTGTGTGATGAGGAAGTAACATTTGTACAGATGGACTTATTGTTTGATGAGGAAGTAACATTTGTACCGATGGACTTATTGTGTGATGAGGAAGTAACATTTGTACAGATGGGCTTATTGTGTGATGAGTAAGTAACACTTGTACCGATGGGCTTATTGTGTGATGAGGAAGTAACATTTGTGCAGACGGGCTTATTGTGTGATGAGGAAGTAACATTTGTACAGATGGGCTTATTGTGTGATGAGGAAGTAATATGTGTACAGATGGACTTATTGTGTGATGAGGAAGTAACATTTGTACAGATGGACTTATTGTGTGATGAGGAAGTAACATTTGTACTGATGGGCTTATTGTGTGATGAGAAAGTAACATTTGTACAGATGGACTTATTGTGTGATGAGGAAGTAACATTTGTACAGATGGACTTATTGTGTGATGAGGAAGTAACATTTGTACTGATGGGCTTATTGTGTGATGAGAAAGTAACATTTGTACAGATGGACTTATTGTGTGATGAGGAAGTAACTTTTGTACCGATGGGCTTATTGTGTGATGAGGAAGTAACATTTGTACAGATGGGCTTATTGTGTGATGAGGAAGTAACATTTGTACCGATGGGCTTATTGTGTGATGAGGAAGTAACATTTGTACAGATGGACTTATTGTGTGATGAGGAAGTAACATTTGTACAGATGGACTTATTGTGTGATGAGGAAGTAACATTTTAAAAAAAAGCCTTTTTTTTCGTTGTTGATACAAAGCATTTAACCTAGAATGAAGAGAGAACCTGCAAAATTTCAATTCATATACCTCACGACTGCTTTCACACCTTAGTTCCCATGTGGTCGGAATGATCAACAATGTCCAGACCAGTTGTTAGCGTGACGTATTTCTACCCATTCACACCTAGCGTCAGACGCTCGCTCCCTTCCGACGCGAGGTCAAGCCAAACAATAGACACCTACCCCATATCTGACCTTCTGGACAGACATTTCGCCTAGGGCAGGGAAAAGACTGACCAAATAAAAAAAAATATACGAAACTATTTATATTTTTTGTATCTAATAGTTTAAACGAGACACTGTAGGCATGACTTTAAAAAAAAATGTTCTCTGGTTTTGAAAAATGACCAAATTTCTTTTTTTAAAAGTACTTTTTCTATTTTCCATAATATACTGATTTAGATATTACTTACTAATTCAGCTACTTTGTCTAAATTTAGTCATAAACATTTACTCATGAGATGTTGGCAAAACATCGACTCATTGTATCCAATGATGCTCAGAAAGGAGGATGGGTGGCAGCCCCATAGCGTGAAAATTCTACAGGAGGGGGGGACAGGCATTTAACGGCAGGGGCCAGGCAAAGCAGGGGGGCAGGTAATACATTTTACTCAGTAGAACAAATAAGCGGGGGGGCAGACAAAACGCAGGAGGGGCCGGCCCCCCTGGCCCCCCGCACGCTACGTGCCTGATGGTTGAAGGGGGAAAAGGGGGGCTGTCTTTATGCTATGCCTTAGGGCCCCCCTCAGCCTCTGGACCTTTTCTTTAATTATTGAAAAAATAAACCGAGAGTTGTTCTTATGTATTTGTGTGTGTGTGTGTAAGAGAGAGAGGGTCTAATTAAACGAACTTTATTATTACATTTGATAAGAATTCCCACCAGTGCCACCAGTGCTTTCCCACTGGAAAGCGTGTGGTCGAAGTTTTATTTGTTATAACTAGTTTCACTCTGTCTGTGTATGCGTGTTTGTGTGTGTGTGTGTGTGTGTGTGTGGCATACGTTTCAATACCTGTTTTAATAATAATAATAATATACAATAATTGCAAAACTGGTGTTAGTTCGAAATGAAAGGTATAAATGTTTGTGAAATAAGCATCGATTATAACATTGGCAGATGTATGTTATTTTGGGCCCCCAGACGCAGAAGTAAACCAGCTCTATTGCATGCAGTTGTATTTATTCACCTGATACGGGTTGGTATGATTGGGGCCGGGTGGGGATGGAACAAATGTTGACCCAAATGCACCCCCTTACTCCAAATCCCCCTCTATTAGGGTCAAAGAGTCGATCGAAACGGACGAGTTAGTTTTAAATGTATTACCTGCCCCCCTGCTATTGCCTGGCCCCTGCCGTTGAATGCGGACCACAGGTTGAAAACCTCTGATCTAACTGATGGGGGAATATCAGGACTTGCTCAGTGTTAGCTCGTCAGAAAATAGGCACTGAGTAGGCCTACACAAGACAATAGTTATGAACAATTAACTAGAAGCTAAACTCACCTGATACTCAGCGATAGTCTAGAGACACAATCCCTTTGTGGAACGGGGCCCACTTGATACTTGTACACTCCTACCACCGGGCCCCCAAAGGGCCTTATGACTACATAAGTATTCCTTATAATTTTCTTTTAACATTTACATAATTAATACCCAGTGGTGATTTCCTTTTAATATGGGTCGCTGTTTTATATATATCCACATTTAAGTTGTATAGCAATCATTAAAACCCAAAACGCCATAATTGTTTTGTAGGCGGCGGGTTTTCGTTTACCCTTTGTGTGGAACACATGTATTAATTTATAACACTGATTTAAAAAAAACAACTGATCTTTGAAGAAAGTACTGTCGATGAGTTCAAGGTCATTCTTTAGTTTAAAGCCCCCCCCCCCCAATCACACAGAAAGTCGATAATTAAAAAAAAATTAAACATAATTTGACTCACTCGTCTTAATTTCAGATGAGTTTCAACTCTAAGATTGTAAAACTATTATTGAAATTATTTTAATCTACTCATTTAATCTGAATGCAGTTAGCAATGATGCTTACGGAAATTATGTGCACAAGGGCAGGTAATTAACTTTGAAGAATTTAACTGCAGGCTGTTGATAGTAATCTTAACCAGCGAGCTTTCAAAGCAATGGCAAAAAAAAAAAAAGAAAAGTTAAAAAAAATATATACCACTAAATATACTCAGGTTAACCAGTGAGACTGTTTCTTACTGCGGGGGGGGGGGGGGGTAGTTTGTTAGTTGAAGTTAATTTTCACTTTCCTCCAGCAATTATTTCACTACAAAAATATTATTTACATTTTTTTTTAAAAGTATGCAGTGAACATTTATACATCAATTATCTTATTATTACCATTGGTTGTAAAGGCATCATTAATAGATTGTTGAAGTTAAATAGCAGCAGTCATCTGCTTTGCCTACAGATAAGGTAAATAGTACATCTATGTTTATTGTTAAACGTTAATGTTGTGAAAAAAAAAACCAGCGACTTGTGAAATAACATGTTGATTATTTTAAATCACAATATATCTGGGTTTTTTCTGGTTTTGATACAAGTTATACAAAGAACCTGAACATGGAATATTAAAGTACAATTGAACAAAGCAGAAGAAATTTTGAAGACATTTTATTTATTCAAACGATGTTATCACTAGGGAGCGACCGATAATCGGATCGCTATCGGTATCGGACCGATATTGGCACTTTCAGTTAATATCGGATCGGCCGATTGTTGTAGGGAGCGACCGATAGTCGAACAGATATTGGCACTATGGGTTAACTGTCGGACCGGCCGTTTTTTTGGCTGCCGATACATTGTTTTTTTTTTACAACAGAGTTGCAGAAAAAAAAATCAGTAAATAACCCAATTCTATAACCAGATCAGACAAGATATAAAAAAAGGAAAAAAAAAAAACCCGTACACAGAAATTGTCACGTCTTCCGCAGATATATGACCTTGAAACAATAGGATTGGCATTTCTTAATTCTAATGTATGACCTTGAATGATACAATTAGTGAACATCTGTGTGTATTTTTTGTTGGGATGGGAAGTTGGGGGGGGGGGAACAAGACTTACGTGTGGGCGTAGTGTCTCGAAATATGACAGGGAAGGGGTAAACATGGGTTGACATACGTCATGAGCTGTATCATGAGAGAGACACGTGTTTGGCATTGTTGTTGATTAAAAAAAATATCGGTATCTGGGTGGGGGAGGGTGTTACAAAATATGTGAACTTGGCTTGAAATACGTCATATAGCACGATAATAACACGTGTTTGGCATTGTTGTTGCTTAAGGGGCTGTCCATTAATTACGTCAACAAAATAGGGGAGAGGGGGGTCAGAAAATTTTTGACAATTGTTGACAAGGGGGAGGGGATGGAGGTCAAGAAAAGTTGACGTCAACAAAGTTACTTTTTTTAAATTGAATATAATTACTTAATAAATAGGAAAATTAAGCAGCGTTTGTAGTTTTGTGTTACACACTCGCTTAACATTCAGTATTTTAATTAAACTAACTATATTCCTACTAATTTTACCACATAAACATTTTGGAAGCCACCTTTTTTAGGGGGGTAATCAAATGTTTACGTAATTTTATAGGGGGGTCTCTGGAAGTTTGACAAGTTGTTGACAGGGGGGGGGGAGGTAAAAATCGCCAAAAATTTGTTGACATAAATAATGGACAGCCCCTAAAAAGAAAATATCGGTATCGGTATTGGTATCGGTAAAAATGCTGGGGGAAAATATCGGTATCGGACTATCGGTAAAAAGGCATATTGGTCGCTCCCTAGTTATCACTACATAATTAAGCCAAAGTTTGTGTTACCTGTAATATAAAATACAAAACTAAAAACTATACTTCAAACGTGAAAACTTAATTTTCAAAGTATACAAAGAACATATTGAAAGTAAAAATTTACTAAAAGTAAAAAATTATTAAAAGTAAAAAATAATTTTAAAACAGCTACTACAAGTTCATTGATTGCTAGAGTTTTGGAAGAAACTTTATTATGCTTTATACATGGTCAAAAAAATATTATTTAAATAAATGATATAAGATAGGAAAAATAAAAAGTGACACATTATAATGATTATTAGTTGGTTGACTCGAAATACTGTACAAGTACGTCAGGTCTGTCTTTATGAGCTAGTCTGTCTGGCTGTGTCTGTCTTATGATGGGCTGTAAACATCAGTGTTTAGTCTGTCTGGGTGTGTCTGTCTAATGTTGAACTGTTAATATCAATTTAAGTCAAATACACAAGAATTATATGTATACAGTATATTTAGATAGAAATAATACTGTAGTGTTTATATTGCATTTTGTAAACACAAATACACACCAAGAAACATCAATACACACCAATAAATACCAAGAAAGATCAATAAACATCAATAAACTGAATACTTATCAATAAACATCAATAACAGATAAGTAATAATCTTTTTGCTTTTAGTAAATATCTGTTAAAAGTAAAAAAAATAACAACAAAAATAGTATATTAGAATAATACTGGAGATATTACCAAGTTGGTTCATTTTAAACCAAAAGCTATATTAAAAAATCAATATTCTCTAATAGTATTTAAACAAATTAACGTCATTTTTAGGTACATTTACCTTTTTTTTTCTCGTCAATTCCTATAAAAATCGATTCTCAAGTTATACAGTCATATAAAGTACAACAGGAGATTTAAGAGTTTTCCTTTTGCTTTTAATTTTAAGTCGTATGATGTTATACCCATAAAGTGCAGATTTTTAAAATTCCCAGCCAAGTCCACTGATATTGACATCACCGTTCGCAGCACTGTGAACGTGGTAGTACATCCAGCGCCACCCGGACCTCCCCAGCATGTATATCGGGGCGCCGCTGCTCCCCGGACATGTGGCGGAGGTGTAGGAGTACTTGGTGGTCCCGTGCCCGACCAGGTAACGGTCCTTCCATTCACCAAACGAGATCCTCTTCCCGCAGCCGTGAGGGTGGGAGACCAAGATGGCCAGCCGGTCAACATTTTTTGAGGCCAGGTACTTCTTGTATACCTTAAAGCAGATGTCGTTGTAGTGGTCAACCTGATTTCTCAGTCTGTCCAGCAAGGATTCGTCGTGGGTCACGCAGGTCAGCAGGTATCTGTCCTCTATGATGTCAGACCCGTCTCTGCCCCACCCCTGGACCTCAGTGTATATTCGTCGTGGGTCACGCAGGTCAGCAGGTATCTGTCCTCTATGATGTCAGACCCGTCTCTGCCCCACCCCTGGACCTCAGTGTAGGGCCCGTTGTCCGTGTTGTAGTCCAGCCTGCATGTAGCGTGCTTCGCCTCCTCCACGTTGAAGATCACGTGAGTGTCCGTGATGATGTTAATATGACCCCAACGTTTGACGGGGTGGGTGGACAACTGACAGACCGAGCATGGACACTCCATGTCATCTTCCTCGGTCAGTTTCCTCAGGTCCCAAATCCTCCCCGTCCCTGTCCTCATCATTTGCTTGTCTCCGATGAAATTGTAAAACGGGTACATCACAGAAGTTTCCGGGTAGTACTCGGGTCTTTCCGGGCTAGTGAACTTTGCGGTTACCCTCACGGTGAGGTCCACCAAAGTTTTGGTCAAGTCAAAGATGTCATCGTCACGATAGGAATCAGGAAGGTGGCATTTTTCAAATTGGTCAACTGGGATGTACTTGTCGTGGAAAGGATTCTTTTTGCACCGCGTGAAATTCTTTTTCAGGTCCGCTTCACCTCCGTAGCTAACCTCCGCTTCATGTGTTCCTACATATAATATGGTTTATTAAAAAAATGCATTGAATCATGAGCTTTAACAAAATTCTGATTCATAATCATATATAATAAAAGGAAAGTGTGTGTCATCTGTTCCACCAATACTATTTGATAAAGTAATCACGGTATGGGAACGCCGTCGCTATAAATAAAAAAAAAATCCTCTATGACGTCATTTCCCGATGGTACATTTTTTTTATTTGGTGCTGTATCGTGCCACACCAGCTTGCCTTTGTACATCATAATGGCATAATAAAGTAGTTATTTTTTACTTTTCAGTTCATTTTTATAAAAGCTGTTTTTTAATGCTTCGTTTTGATTTTAATATTGAGATAATTAAGGGCAAAACGTAACGGGTGATATAAATTAGCACCCACGCCTTTACCTAATGGTGTTTAGTTCGGTTTAGTTGGTTGGTTTGCATTGGTTGATTTGTTTGATTGATTTGTTTGGATGGTTGGTTGATCGGTTGGTTTGTTTGGTTGATCGGTTTGTTTGGTTGGTTGGTCGGTTGGTTTGGTTCGTTAGCGATGACGGGTAAAACGTAATTTGTGAACGATGTGGCAGTGACGGTTTTAGCTTGGTTGCTTGGTTTGGTTAGCTCGGTTTGTTTCTATGGTTGATTGGTTATCTGGTTTGGTTGGTTGTGTGGTTTGACAGGTTTGTTCGGTTGGTTTGTTTGGTTGGTTAGCGTTGACGGGTAAAACGTAATTTGTGACGTATAAAATGTAGGTCATCTCTGCACAAAGTAAATATTGAATAAAATAAGGGAACAAAAACTTTATTTAAACGTTAGTTTAAATCAGTAAGAAGACTGTTTGTAGTTTGAGTTGCCAATCATCACTCGCTCACAACTATTTTTTGCGGTTGTTGACAGCTGAGTTTAATTGGTTGTTGACAGCTGAGTTTAATTGATTGTTGACAGCTGAGTTTAATTGTATTGAAAAATGAACGAGTCTTGCTGTTCAAAAAATGTTTTTTTTTTATAAAACAAAAAGATATAAAATTCCATCCGACGTTCGATTGGCTAAAAATACTTGTTTCTATTAATAATAATTTAAGAAGAATTGCATCATGAATTGAAAGCAAAATTATTCAGAGTTATAAATTAACATATAATGCGTTAAAACGTAAGTCGGCTTGGCGGTAAACGGGTAGAACTCACAAGTGCCAAACTTAATGATCTAAGTTCAGATCAGAGTGTAGTGCGCTTATATCTCTCTAATAGTGACGGGATAGCAGATAGAAAACGGTGTCCTCCTCCCTCTCCCCCTCCCCCCCACCCCCACCCCCATAAACCGTTACTTACTAGGATAACTGCGGCCTTATGAGCATCACCCCGATACCGTACTACAACGTGGGTCCCCAAGGCCCAATATTAATGTTTGCCGTTTCCCTTTTCAAAAGGACTGTCGGGGACATCGTCGGGCCGAATGTACAATCTCGCGCGTTACAACTGAAAAAGAGACTGCATCGAGAATAGTTGAGTATATTGTTTACAATGAGACTATTTGAAGTGACGAAGCTAAAGCATGCTTGTAAAAAGGGAGCATCACAAACAGCCGAACGGGCCTTACTTGACCTTCGGGTTTTAGTAAGCACAACCCATGGTCTAAGGTGTACAGTAGGCTGATATGCTCATATAGTTTTTTAACTAAAGGAAGTCAGTAAAGAAGACAGAGGTGTTCTAGCCATTATATGTGTACAATGAACATTAGAGTCGTGTAACATTTGTTTCAGAAAAAAATATATAGATCAGTCATTCATATATTAATTTATATATATATATATTGCGCATTAATATAACATACCAAGTTTTAGGAGCTCTCTAGCGTTATGGAACATCGTTATGAAGAGTTATCTCAACTTTGACCTAAATAAAAAAAAAAGACAACAGAAGTTGTCAGAAGTTTAACAATCAATGAAACAAACAGCATTCAATATAATGATAACAGGCAAGATATACAATGTATTTTAAAAGTATATATAGATTATTTGTAGGCCAATCGATCATTCCAATACTTGAATTAACTGTCGTGTACGTCATAGAGGTTGTCAATGTGAAGATCTATACACTGATCTATTTATTAATATATAGGCTACCTATACATCGATCGATCGATCCAGAAATCGATATTTATGTTTCTTTACTCGTATAGCACTAGACAGATAATTGTAAAGATTATAAGAGATGACGGTAGTAAGACGAAGACATTCATTTGATAAAGACAGTACACACGCACGCATATATTTTATACGGATAGATACTAATAGGCTGGATGGTAAAACAAATACAGAATGAGTAACTTGAGATTTAGAAAAAACACATTTATGTAAAGCGATAACTCACTAGGTCAAAGTTCCAACTTCAAAAGAAAATTTAAAAGACATCCAAGATGACCGCCTGTAAAAATTCTTCCAAGGGGATGCAGCATACACTCTTGTACATTGTACAAGACGAGTGCCAACATTTGCTGGCACTCTTCGCTATATACACAATTGGTTACCATAGCGAGTTTCGGGGAAAACAAACTAACTTATGATCAGTAGGGGATTCCCAGAAACTTGACATAAGCGTAATACGTGGAATTCTTTTTACAATGAATTTGAATTAATTGATTACGATGATTCAAAAGCTATATATTTATATTCACACAAAAATGTAAGTAAATAACCAAGATCAACAAGCAGTTTAAAAAAAAAAGTTTGAAAAAAATACTTCTTAATTTTTAATATTAGTTTTTTGTAGAGATTCATTATAAGATTAGACATTAGTATTGTCGGGAAATATTCTAAATCGAACGGAGGCACAATAGTCTTAGAGCGGTATTTGGCGTCCTTAACTACATTTTTTTGGCGTGGGGTGGGGTTATTAGGCCATGACCCTCACCCCACAGACTGCCGCTGAAGCGGGTGACTAACAAAAATAGTTCGGGCGTCATGAATATTGATTCATTTCTATTTGGGAATCAGATCACGGTTCGTAGGTTCAAGTCTGAACGATTTCAGTTCCCCATGTAATCCCCAGTGGTGCCTTCATGGTCATCGAACTCGGGTGAGAATGTAAAAAAAAACATATACTTGTAATTACAGAATTGAAACGTAATATAAGATATTTCATTTACTGAATATACAATACATACACAATTTAACACTAGTTTATATCTATGACCGTACATGAATTACGTCAACAAATTTTGGCATTTTTTAGTGTTGAATTCAACTGTTTCAGTAACCTCAGTGATTGTGTGGTTTAAGACAACGTCCAGCCGTCTTTACCTCCCACTCCCTCCCCATTTTTAAGCTGAGTGAACTTTGGGGACTTGAAAAATCCCAAAGTTCCTCTTTTTGTTACTATGACTGATCTAAAAACACCGTGTCGAATAACAAAAACGCAATGGCTCCGGCACCAGCCAAAACCATTATATTAGGATATAAGGAACATGGCATATATTTTTTTTTCATATTTTTTTTCAGGATTATGTTTAGGGTTAGGGTTAGGGATAGGGATAGGTTTAGGGATAGGGTTATGGACAGGGATAAGGTTAGTGTGTGGAGCAATATCTATGGCTGGTACCCGAATAAAAAAAATACGGGTTCGGTCGGACCGAACCGTAGCCACTGCGTAACAAAAACAGAGATCCACCAACATTTTTGAACCTTCCCCCCAGTGAAGCACCCCCCACTGAAGTTGGTCAAGTTATAAAAACTACATCAGCACTTTAAGACACGTTCAATAGTTGTTGGATCGATTCGCCAAAAAAATCGTTCTGTCATTGAACTGCCAATGGTAGCTCACCAACCAAGGTACATCTTTACAGTAGGAACATACCCGCGCGCTTAGTAAGTGTGATATGTTTTGACTTTTAGTCTTAAGTAAGCACTTCAAAACCTCGCGTCAAAGTTCTAAAACTGAAATTTACTACAGCAATATTAAAACCTGAGGTTAAATAGACCATAGAACGAAATACTTGGTGATAAAGTGTACACAAAAAACAACCGAAAACATTATATAAGTACTTACTGTTTTTTTTTTTAAGACCAGTACTACATTTTAAAACTATTTCTTACTTAGGTTTAAAATAAGTTTAAAATAAGAAGCTGATGTATAATAAAAAATGTGACATATAACCAGGCCCCTGCATTTTGTCTGCCCGCCCCTGCTTATTTGTTTTACTTAGTAAAATGTATTACCTGACCCCCCCCCCGACTATTACCTGGCCCCCTGCTATTGCCTGGCCCCTGCTGTAGAATGCCTGGCCCGTGCTGTAGAATTTTCACGCTACGTGGCTGCATAGAACGAAACTAATTGTCTCACTTAACCATTTTTTGAATGGTGTTATCATCTCTATACTTATAAGACGCATTTGTTGTCTGTCTGTCTGTCTGTTTGTTCCCTTATAACTCAAGATCCAGACAACCAAATAACGTAAAATATTTGTTACACATACAAATAATAACATGGGGAAGGTTATAGGACAGGTTTCGTTTCTTCTCGATGGGTAGTTTAATTGTAATTAATTATTTTTATTTTAGTATTTTACTATATTAAAGTAATCTCGACGGCGCCATAGATAAAATTCCTCTGTGACGTCATTTCCCGATGATACATTATTAAATTTTCCTACTAATAAAGCCGAATAGAACTTGGGCGCTGGTGCTGTATAGTTCCTTTGAGCTGCAAAGAATTGTTGTTGTTTTTTCATGCTGCCTGATGTGTACAGTTTGAGGAAGGTAAAGGAATGAAGAATGATTTTAGAAGAAGTGTTAAGCCATAATAATAAGTATATATATATATATATATATATATATATATATATATATAGAGAGAGAGAGAGAGAGAGAGGGGGGGAGGGATTGAGGGAGAAAGGGAGAGATAAAGAGAGAGAGGGGGCAGTGGGAGAGAGAGGAAAGGGGGGTAGGAGGAAGGGATGGGAGGGAGGGAGGGAGGGGGAGGGAGGGAGGGGGGATAGACAGGGGCGGAGAGAAGGGGGAGAGGGGAAAGAGGGAGATGGGAGAGGGAGGGAGAGAGAGAGAGAAGAAGGGAGGGAGGGAGAGAGAGAGGGTGGGAGAGAGATAAAGTGAGGGGGGTAAACAGAAAATCTTATTTTAAACCCGGGCAAAGCCGGGTACTTGCAACTAGTAATATTATAAAACAATAAAACAAAATAGCAGCACTGCTCTGTAATATTCTGAATGCAGCTAAGTAAAATGTTAAAAAGATGTATAATATTACGTCTTCAGCCGTGTCATAATAGACAATAAGCGAGATTTTCTATCCTTCAATATTTTTTACTGTCTGTATGGGCGGCGGGGGGAGGGGGGAGACACGTAGATTAACATTTAAAAGAAAAAAATACAACCATGGAATTCATTGTAACTTAATTTAACAGCATCTGTTAACATTTGTTGACAAAGCTACTCTTTATGGATAGACGATAATTCAGGGCCCCCACTGCTATAGACGACAATTCAGGGCCCCCTATGCTAAACTGGCCCCTTTAAGTATAACCTTTAAAAAAAAATCTGGTACTTTTGCTTTTAGCCTCCAAATATCTCTGAAACAAAACCTTAGGTCCCATACAGACATGATTCCATACTGAGAAATTTTTTTTTTTAAATCATGACCTCAGATATTTATCCAAACCAATATTTCAAACAATACACCCCTCCCTCAATGTTAAACTTTCTTTTTCTAAATTCAATCAAAATGTTAAACCTAGTTGTCTCCCCTCGTAACCCAGGCAACAACATAAAACAAAACTAAAATATGACGAGTTTAAAAATACAAAAGTATGGCGATGTTATTGAATGAGTATTTGGTAGGGCTGTACCGGAATCCGATTCCGGTTCCTGTTAAGCCGGATTCCGGCAGTTTTAACAAATCCGGTTCCGATTCCGGTTCCGGTTAAAATCTGCCGGATTTAAGCCGGATTTCTTTGTGGTTTGAAACTTGTAAGAATTTTTTTTAGCGCAACATCATTTTGAAATATTTAGCGCTATACAATTACATTAAAACCATACCTTCTTTTGATTTTAAAACTACAATAACCTCGATCACTTTTAGTTCTATATGTAAGTACAAATATATTAAAAAGGAATATTTGAATCGTATTTAGTCTAATAGTAGTACATGTAATACGACACCTTACCAAGCGCTACTTTTGATTCCGTGTTTTTTTTAAACTATATTCAGCTACAAAATTTTAACTTCTTTAAAGAGCAGACAACGATCTATTTTTGTTTGTTTACAGTTTAAAAATACGTCGATAATTTATTTTTCTGCAATTTTTTTAATTTAGTGGATTTTGTCACGATTTGGATAAAATTCCTCGCATATTTAGAAAAATAATTTGAAGATACATTTTTAACTGAACATTAAAGTGATATTGATTTAAATTTGAAATGCATTTTAATTTGCCTTTTATGAGAAATATTCAGATAATGATTTAAAGGAAATTATGAATGAAACAACAAGTCTAGTGACGTCACTATGGAAAACTATAAAATGATCTATCGGGAGGTGCCACAGCATATATTTTGTTTGGAATTCATTTATTAATAAAATGTTTATTATACTTTCTAAGATATGTTACCCATTTCTTTGTTTGGTTGTAACAGAAATCAAGTTTAATTAGGTACAGCTTTATTAAAATAAATTTGAAAACAAAGAACCTGTTATTTTAACAGAGTTATCTTTCTTAACTCAATAATGGGGAAGGGGTTTTAGTCACAGTCTTCAAGATCTAAACGGTTAATACTGTTTTTGCTATCTAGAACTTAAAATTTTTATTCCATTTTTCATTCTTATATTTTTTTTTATATTAGGCGAGAAATTACTACTTCGTTCGGAAGAGTTACTATTTTATTTGGTAAAATCCGGTTCCTGTCCCGATTCCGGCAGGATTCAAATATTAAATCCGATTCCGGTTCCGATTCCTGCAGGATCTAAAAATTACAATCCGGTACAGCCCCCTAGTATTTGGGAATGGGGGGGGGTACAGGTGAGATCATAACAGACTGAAGGGAATATTCGTGGAAAATGCGATTTCTTGGAGAAAAACTAGATTTGTCTATCTATCTATTTATTTATCTATCCGATGGTTCATCTGTCTCTCTGCCTGTCAGCATGTGCGTCTGCAAGTGTGCTATCGGTCTGACTATTCGCATGACGCAACAAGATTTCACAGTTTGATTAAAGTTCAACATTTCAAAAAAAAAAAAAATTCAAAGAAATAATAATAAATAAGTCAACAAGGAAAACAATGAAAAATACACTATATTATAAGTGGCAGAGAATAATTGTCATTATGTCTCCTGATTGATTTCATTTTCGACCAGTCGTCATGCAATGAATGCATAACACGCTTGCTACATGTGTAGGCCTTTCATTACTCTTTTGAGTAAGTGCATTGATAACTGTTGTGGGCAGAGGTATCTATTAGGTCGCCGATCCACACAAACACTCTTGACAGCTCGTCTAAATGACTATCGCCCCTAGGCTGGAGAAGAGAAGGACACATATTGATGCTTTTTACAAAACTCTGAAGTATGCACCCACACGTCATTTCCTTCAGACGACAATGTTAGCAACTTCACTTCCAGCTTTGACCATCCGCTGTGGTCAATCTGTTTGATATACTATTATATTTTAATACTGTTTTTAACCCCACTCAACTACATCGCCAATGTTGTTATCTATTTCATACGATACTGTTCACCGCGTCATCTCGAGATTACACCGATCGCATATTATAGGGTGTAACCTACACATTTCGTTTAATTCACAATCATCAACATTTAAACACAGCAATATTTAAATGATAATGTATGTATGTTTCTTCCCTTTTTTTCCCATATACGAAAAAGACACAAAAACAAACATTAAATTAAATTCCACACACACAAAAAATAATGCTGGACGAAATTCTTTTTAGTGACCTTGTTTCTTTATTGAAATTGAAAATTACATCGTCACATCAATAAACCAAAAGAATATTGCAATAAATAAACAAACAAAACAATAACATACCACCAGCAGCTTCACCGTTGTAAGTGTATAAATAAATATTGATGAATCAAATTACAAGAAAATTAGAAATGTTATTATTTATCAGCCTACTAACAAACAGTGGGACAAATGGCCGAGTGGTGTAGATAATCGACTGTCGGCCTGATAGTCCTGGGTTCGATCATCGGTGAGAACCATGGACATTTTTCCATGCTGAGATTTGTTTCTAAGTCGTCCCACAAGTCTACCCAACCTCTAAACGGGTACCTGACTTAGTTGGGGAAGTAAAGGCGGATGGGCGTTGTGCTAACCACACAATCCCTTCATATGACGAGGTTAAAGAAACAGATGAATTCTACACTTCATCTGCCCCGATGGCCGAGTAGGGCTAAGGGAACTTTACTTTTACTAACGAATACAATTTATTTGTAGTCTAATTAGCTTACAGTCTACCTGTCAGTAAAACTTATCATTCCACTTTTTATCTTTATAAAAGACCAGCCCAATTACCTATCTATTATCACAAATGTTTCATATTTTAACCAAGCAGCCTCTTCTGAAATTATATTCGGCTATTTGCATTACAAAACATATAATAAGTGAAACATGACATAAATTTGCAACAATGTTCTGTTTACACATATTAAATAACAAATGACATATATATATATATATATATATATATATATATATATATATATATATATTATACAATTAACACTCACAATATTTCATGAGTTATCTGAATTATCAGTTTTCGTTTTTCCAGCCGAAGTTGTGAGGATTTTAATATTCCCAGCCCAATCCTCTGAGATTGACATCAATACTAGCAGCGCTGTGAACCTGGGAGTACATCCAGCGCCAACCGGATCTCCCCAGCATGTACATCAGGGCGCCACTGCTTCCCGGGCAGGTGGTGGCGGTGTAGGAGTACTTGGTTTTCCCGCGCCCGACAAAGTAAGGGTCGGTCCTTCCACTAACCAAATGAGATTCTTCTTCCCGCAGCTGTGCGGGTGTGAGACCAGTATGATCAGCCTGTCTTGATCTCTGGTGTGCCGGTACGTTTTGTACACTTTGAAGGAGATATCGTTGTAGTGGTCAATCTGATTTCTAAGCCTGTCCAGCACGGACTCGTCGTGGGTCACGCAGGTCAGCAGGTATCTGTCATCTACGATGTCAGACTAAGGTCGGCTTCATCACTATAGCTAGTCTAAGCTTCATGTGTTCCTGTATATGACCAAGAAAATGCATTAAAAAATGTAGGATATTATATATCGTAACAGTGGTAAAGAACTCAAAGTTTTTATCAGTAATATACAGTGCCACGATATGAAATTAGTATCATAACACACGTTTAGGTCGCTTTAAAAAAAAATAAACAGTAATTAAAAAATCAACAGATCTTGGTTGGTGGAGTGGGGGGGGGGGTGTAATACAAGGATATGCTGCCCCTATATCACTGATATGGGGACAGAATGGCAAAGCAGTAGAGCGCACATCTATTTACGCGGATGCTGATGATTATATACAGTGTTTCTTCTAAAAAACACTCACACACACACAAACACACACACAACATATTTAGAAGGATTCAGCCACACACAAACACACACACAACATATTTAGAAGGATTCAGCCACACACAAACACACACACAACATATTTAGAAGGATTCAGCCACACACAAACACACACACAACATATTTAGAAGGATTCAGCCACACACAAACACACACACAACATATTTAGAAGGATTCAGCCACACACAAACACACACACAACATATTTAGAAGGATTCAGCCACACACAAACACACACACAACATATTTAGAAGGATTCAGCCACACACAAACCAGGAGTCCTCCCCACCACCCCACCACCCACTCCTTAAATTATCCGCTGAGTACTGGGAGGTAAAGTGACGGCCGGGGGGGGGCGGGGGACGGCGCGGGGCTTTTTTTATACAACCATGTTTCTCCAGCCAAATATAATTCTTTGCACATTACATCAATACATTCCCCTCTCCTCATCGTCCACTATTGAAGCCCTGATTACCGGTGAGTTATTCCTGTCCTGGAGTGGGGTGGGGGTGGGGAAGGAGGTAGGAGGACTAAGGAGGACATTGTGCAATCCTTTATTTACTTGAATCGCGTAAAATTTTTATTTGTCCTCAGAAAAAGATTAGGACCAATAGAAATGATTTTGTTTAAAAAAATATTAAAATATTTTTGATGACTTACCCAGACATATCAGCTCCAGAGCGTTAAGAGTCATTTTTAACTGTCAAAGTTATATTTCATCTAAACGAAAAAAAAAACAAAAAAAAATCATTTAATAAATCAATTGTACAACATACAATAAGTGTAACTGGACTTAAACCAAATAGCTTTATATTTATTTCACATTTTAGATTGATTGTATATAGATTACAATAGATTTATTGATATATTAAGAGAACCTGAATTAGAGGATCTATTTATATACAATAGACTTATATACGTGTAGATGAGATTATCATGCGATAGATAAATGAATGAAAGGTACATAGAAATAATATATAGATAATATGTCTATATATGTATTTTATTTAAATAGGTGAAAGGATAACATAAAGTTAAGAACAAGGATATATACATATCACGTAAGAAGTTATCAATTAAGATAAAATATTTGATTATCACGTGAAGGATAATTTGATACTTTATATATATATATAATTAAGGTGGTTCAAACAAAATTTTTTTTAGTAACTTGTAGTTTTTTTTTTATTTTTCTGTTATATGCCATGAGATAATGAAATAACAACAAAAACTGAGACATTCTATCATCATTTACTACTGCCTCATGAGGATTAAAAATGGTGATAACTGCCGATTTTCTCGTTTTTGTATCATTAAGCCAGAAAAATGTTGAGGTTTCCACATTGAAATTATAAATGTACTGAGAGTTCCAAACAGTCAACAAAATGTTCACAGACTCTGAAAATTAACATTTATTCAGTAACCAGTACTGCCTAATTGGATTTGAAAATAACAATAACGGCCCTTTTTCGTTTACGCAACATAAACTCAGAACAATGTTGAGTTTCAACAATTAAAATATAAATGCATTGCAATCAGTGTTTTGGGCCAATCAGTAAAATGTTCACAGAACCAGTTAAGTAACATAAAACACTACAACACTGTTCATTGTTCATTCATTGATTGAGCGTTGCCTTCTTTGCATCTGGGTTCTGTTTACGGTGTGACTCAACAACCTGATACAAGTACTGCTTTTCATCTTCCTTTTTTGTTAATGACTTGTTGAAGTTGGTTGCCAATGCAATGCCTCGCTCTGCTGAGTCATTAACAACTTTTAGTGAATGGGCAACCACCTTAGCGTGTTGGTACGCTTCCAGCTGTGACCACTGCTCAACAGGCAAGTTCAGAAACGATTTGTCGAGATTCAAGACCTGAAAGAAGAAGTGTGATCTGCTTTCAATAAAATAATCAAATTTCTTATCACAGAGTTCTTCTTTGCCAGTGTATTTGATTGACCTTTCTGAAGATGTTTCATGTTCGCTGGCAGTTATAAGACAAGATGCCATTCTTGTCTTGACCTCGGCTGAAACAAGGTCAGAAAACAGAGCAAGTGGCACGAGTTCTTGTCCCAAGTACCATAGATGGCGTCCAAGTGCCGCAATTCCTGTGTCTGCAATGATCTTGTAAGTGGTACGATAGTTGGTGAGGCTTTGAATAAGAGACAGAGCGTTTATAGGAGCATCACAAGGGGATGCACAAGATATCCACGCTGTGACATACACCAATGTTGTGAACAGTCCAAATTCTAAGCATCCTGTGCTCTCATGTCGACTGAGCTTAAACTGTTCCTGAAACAAATTCAGCTTCAGAACATACAGCAACTGTGACATCAATCTGGCATGATGGAAAGCCCCAAGTACACGGAATCGAATGCCACGTGGTGGTGTCTGTCCCAGAAAAATCATGGTCAGCTATAATAATTCCCTGTAGTCTTCTCTTGGAATTGCTCCCCTGTTACCAGTCAAAATGACAGAATTTCAATATTTCCTGTTTTAGCACTGCTAGACTTTCAGTCATTAAACGGGTGTCTGCACATGGTTTGTATGCCACTTGGTCAATATTTGGCCAAAATTCTTGAAATCTGCGAAATAATATCACATTTGGCCCTAATGTTGGGCCAAACACCTTTTTAAAAATGTCGCTGCATAGGACTTCAAGGATGTGGTGTCGGCAAGCCAACCATAGCAGTTCTTTGCCTAGTTTTTGCTCCAGTAGCACACATGCGTCATTGAGATGGCCGGTGTTTGCTGCAGTTGTATCAAATGACATTCCTGCAATGCTGTTAGTCAGCTCCCAATCAGTGATGGTTTCTGCTGCAGCTTTGGCTATTTGCTCACCTGTTCCTTGTACAACTTTTGGAATAGCCAAAAGCTTTTCAGTTGTACGACCTGTTACAGTGATTGCTACGCGATATTCTTTTCCTGGACCGCCTGCTATTGAAAGAAGCAATTTCATTTGAAATGTATAACCAGTGGGCCATCTCTGTTGAATGCAGACTTCACATCAACAGCTGCTTGAGTACGATGCTTTGATCTTGTTCTTCTGATGCTGCTGACAGACAAGGACATATCTGAAGCATTTTGTCCATAGGTCATAGCTGCTGCATGTAGAATATATGCAGCATCTCGATTGCTGACACTTGTACGATCTAGTGCTGCAGCTAACTGTGGACTTACAGCTTCATTTGCAGATATTTTTGACGCTTTTGCTGTGTTTGACCTTGTGTGTCTGAACTTCTGATGATTTACATTCAGGATTGTAGTCACTGAGTTCTGCACTACTTTCTTCATCAAGATCACTAATGTCACTGGTGTCACCATTATTCAAACTTGCCGATGCTGGTGCACTTGCCTTAGCTAAATCATTTAGCCTCCTGTCTTCTTTGGTCCTCAGTACAGCTTCTCTTTGTATTCTTACTGCTCGTCGACCTTCTACTGCTGTAAGCTGCTGGTCTATTTTACCCATGACATACTTCCTTTCTGTTCTTTGATCAGCCAGAAAAACCCTATCTTCTTCAATTTTTATTCGGTTCATCGCATCATGATGAGCAATATCAAACAGGCCATTCATATCAGCTTCAAAATTTGACTCCCTTGCCATCTGAGCTGTGCCACCACGGGTCTTATTGCGACATACAGTTCTGTGTTTATCAACAAGAAGTTTTAGCTTGTAGATAATATTTCTTTCTTCAGCTGATGGTACTCTTGCTCTGGCTCATATCTCGCAAACCTGTCTAACCGTAACTGTAACCGATTCAGTTTTAGACAGATTTTCATTATTGTGATGATGATAGTAGACTTGTAAAACTTATCTAGTTGTTGGTAGCATATTTCCATTAAATAACTGTACTGGTTCGCCAATCAGATGAACATATGTCTGAGATCTTGTAACAGCCATTTTAAAAAATTGTCTCTAATAAATCAATAGTCAATACCTCCTTGAAATAAATAAAAATTAAGACAAATATTAAAAACTTGTAGACAGTACAATCAAAATGGAGTTGTTTACTTTTTTAAAAGTTAAATATTCTTTGTACTTGCAAAAAATAAGTAACAGTTGACCAGTCTTCAATTTGATCTTTAAGCTGGAAATAATATCGATTTTTGGGACCAAACAAAAAATTCAGGTGCTTTGAGGCAGTACTAAATTAACTTCAAATGGAAGTATATTTTATATTTAAGGTCTCTGTAGCACAGGTAACACAATTTTTATGAAGCACTAGCAATTTTTCTTCTTTTATTTTTCACCTATGCATTGTAAACCACCCTAATAAATAAATATATATATATATATATATATATATATATATATATATATATATATATTCTAGCCTTCCCTGCTTCAACAAGTAGCTCATTCCAGTTGTGTTCTGCTTGTTTTCACCAGAAACAACATCTTTTTATTATTTATCAATTCTTCACTAATTCGTGAAATATGAACATGAAAGATCAAAATGCCAAAATACGATGTGTTTTGTGTGAAAGAAGAAAATTAAGTACAGTACAATTCTAAGTGTGAATCCTGTCTTACCTGCTGAAGCAAATACTTCAATCTCAGCCCTGCTGTCGCTGTTTTTTTTTCCGGTATGTACATCATATGCTTTATTTTGCATTCATTCCATATTAAAATACGTTTTTATCAATAAAGGCTTTTCTTGTTCTTTTCTGATACTTTGCCTTAACGACACTAGTCATTATATACAATGCCTAGGCATTGTATAGAATGCCTAGGAAAAGTATGCACAATTTAAAAATGTTATACTTTGCCTAAAACCACCAGACATTCTATACATTTCCTAGGCATTCTATAGAATGCCGGCATTTCACACTTTGCCGGTAACATATACACTCCTATTGCCATAGTGAAAACCATGGAAATCTAGATATAGCATCAGGAAGGACAACCAATATTTTAAAAAATACGTTTTAGGCTGACACACAATCAAGTGTTTAACGTTAGTCTTCATGTTTAATAGCAGTTTTGTATATTTCGTACTTATGTTTTTATGAAATAAACACAAACGCAATTAAAGTTTGAAAACTTTTAATAACTAATTTTTTAATTTAAAATCTTTATTTTGTCAATTTAATTATTTTTCGTTTTTTCATTGGTTTTTCATGAACGGTCTCATTCAATTGCTTAACATAATTTTTAGACGAACAATTAAAAAATTTAACATAAATAAGTTCTTTTAAATTATGATTGAAATAAAAAATAATTTCTTCAATCAGCAATGACTCATCAATTGTTACTCTATCAACAATTTAAACAATTTTGTTTTATTTGTTTGTCCTAGAAATAGTTTCAGACTACTTGCTGATCTTTTCAATGAATTGAATACTTTCCAATTTAGTAGGCAAGTAGAGAAGGTGTACTCAGATGGCTTCAATAGCCCTCCTCTGTTGACATTGTTAAAAAAACATCCAGCTTTTTCAATCTTAATTCGTCAATGTCTTTAAAATTTTTATCGACTAATATTTCTCTAAAGCTTTTATTTTAAAAATTATGTTATTATAGTATATATATATGAAAATGTAGTAAATTGAAAGGGCTTTTTAACAATATATGTTTCAAAGTGATATTATTATGCAAGTATTTTATTATGTTTAAAAAGTTTAGATGAAAAAAATAAACGAAAAGAAATAAATTAAACAATTCACAAACACAAAGAAGAAAAAAAAATTCATTATGATTCATTTTAATAAAAGTTACTTTTTATTAAACTACATTCAATTCTCTGTGTGTATGATATTTTTGAAGACATTATATTCAGAAATAAGAAAATAATTAATTAAACAATCCACAAACACAAAGAAGAAAAAAAAAATTCATTATGATTTGTTCAATATAAGTTACTTTTGATTAAACTACATTCAATTCTCTGTGTGTAGGATATTTTTGAAGACATTATAATCAGAAACAAAAAATTTCTAAAAATGATGTGTTTTAACAGAAAAAGGACCAAAAATCTGCTGGGATCAACATTGACATGCAACAAGAAAAATTCAAAAATATAAATCTAAGTTATAAAAAACTAACATTCTAATGTCTATTGATAACAACAAAGCTCAATTTCAGTATGTTTTATAACTTTGTTAAAAATATTTTACAATATTAGTGTATTATACCAGCTTATGATAATTTTTCATAGAACATTATATTTATTTATCAACTGGTAACTCTTATCTACACCCCCCCATATATTTATTGTAATCCTGTATTATGGTTGGTTGGTCAACAGTAAGTTACTAAAATTTCCCATTTGCTTAGTCTGTCATTTAAATGTTCCAAATCCATTTGCATTATGCATAGTGGACATAACCGAAACAGTTTTATTGTCCCTCCATCGTACTGTCAATAACTCCCTTTCTAACTCATCTCATATCCCCTCTTTTAGATTTTTTTTCAAAGTCTTTTATATTTTTCAAAGATTGGGGAATACCTTTACATGTCCTAAGAATAGTTCCACATGCTCCTACACCTAAAGTCCATAGATCTTTTGACAATTGTATAGTAGTATAAAAATTATCGACTAATAATTTATACCCCTCTATAGCTAAAGATTTAATTAATTTCATTACCACCCCATATGCCAATCCAAAAAGCCCATTATCCTATTTACCTAAATATAAATGAAAATCATACGTATACCTAGAAAGAGAATCAGCTAATACCCATAACATCATTCACCACTTAGTCGGCTTATCCCTTATGTACTGCCTAAAAATATATCAATTTTTTTTTTCTTATCATTCTTTCATCTATTGATATATCTTGGTAAGGCTGAAACAATTTTATACATTACAATCTAATAAAGTTAAAGAAAAAATGTACTTTACATAACTTGTTGGTTTTGTCTTCAGTTTGAGGATTAGACAGCTTTAGAAAGCTCATTATAGATTTCAATCTATCACGAAACATAAAAGCTCTGGCCCAAAGTCCATTGTATAGTGATTTAGTAGACCAGAAGCGGTCAATGTTCTGTGCTTGAACAAGTCCAGCATACATGATAAGTCCACAGAATCTGTAGATTTCATCTGGTGTAAGATCAAACCAGCCTTGGTAAACACAAGGTTTTGTAGGTCCATAATGTCTGGCATTGCTATTATTAGTCACAAATATGAATTACTAAGTCCAAAGTAAAATAAAGTTTTAAATATGCCACTGCATTGCATAATTTCCTAATGTCTTCCCTTGTTTTAGCTCCTCCGAGTTGTTGAATGCCTGGATCCCTCTCAGGTAGATAATTCTTTGGTGGTTCTGGTAATGTGTCATTCAATTCATTCATATCATCATGTCATATGATCTGGGGGATAAAAAAATATGTAAAGAAAACCATAAATAAAAAAAAATTCAGCTTATTTATCGAGCTACAATTAATTATTTTATAATGATGAAAACAAAATATCATCAATACAGATATGTAAATATTATGTAAACTTCAGTTTTTTTTGTGTGTTTACGAAAATCTGCTGATTAGCAATAACACAAAAGTAAAACAGTAACAGTAATTCTAGCGGCAGAGAACTAAATATAAATAAATAATATTTATGCATAAACCTTTATATAATAAAATATAAATCTTTATACTTTTCTCTTATTTTATAACTATTCCCACATTTTAAGTTCTAAAGAATACATAAATGAATAAATAAATAAACATAAAGATCATTAAGACAAAGTCAAAGCATGTTGGTTCAATACTTACACATGTGAATTTGGAAGTGTTGAAAACTTGAATTAAAACTAATATTTTCAACTTCAAAGTCATCTGAAGAAGTAATGAGCTCCCAAGTTTCATCTTTGTCACTTGAATCAAGTTTATTTTCCTCTAAATAATCAGAATCTGAGTTTATTTTAGTGTAGTCGAATTGACTGACAAAACGTAAACAAATCAAAATGGCGTTCGGTGCCGGTCACCTGTTAGCGTTTTTTTTTTAAATAAAAATATTATACTAGACATAAAAAGTCACATTTTATTGTATGCCGTCTGTTGGGCTTTAATCCTTGCGTCAGCCTAAACCGTACACAGCTAGAATGAAATTTTGTTTGGTTGTATATCCTGGTGTTATATCTAGATATCCATGTAAAAACCGACAAAAAGAAATACAAAATAATGACCTCGGGGAATCTCCGAAAGTTACATCAGAGTAACACGTGGTGCATAGAACTGATGAACAATTTTCCAGTAGTTTTATTGATTTGTGTTTGCCTTTGTTATTATCGATTAGTGAGAGTAACTCTATTTTCAAAAGAACGGGAAATTCACCAATAGCGAAGAATTGATTCTTTAAAATAAAAACAACACCTTAGTTCCACATATTGTCTATGAATAGAAATGGGTAGCTGGGTAGTGTCTTGACAGTGAGCCCAATTCAGTGGCGTAGAGAGCTGAACTCGTGCCCGGGGCACAATACCTTTTACCGCTCCCCATTCAAAAACTGTATAATATTATATGTAAAATATACCATTTGGCGCCCCTTTGAGCGTAACGCCTGGGGCATGATGCCCCCTCACTAAGCCACTGGCCCAATTTGCATGTCCAGGGTGAGACAAACCATAGTGACGTCACTGCGGCCCGTCAGTCATGGGGCTGACCAGTGGTTCTCAATGTGATATAAATGTTGACGTCATTCACTTGTTGCCTCTACAGCTCCATCACAAGATGGGTGAGCTTAATTACAGCTAGAAACTTGGTTGTAGGCCTATGTCTGCGTGCGTGTAGTATTGGGTGCGCATCTAATGTCAACGTATTATAACAACACACAGTTATTGAAGACAGCATAGAATATATCATTTTTTTTATGAGTACAGGCAGGTCGCCAGAATCAAACAGTTTTGATAAGTAAGTTACGAACGTTAATCTTTCAGAACCTACACAATATTTATTGATTGTACAACCGGAGATTCGATTCCTTTAATCGATTTTATCATTCAAAGAAACACAGAGAGAGGCATAGAGAGAGAGAGAGAGAGTTAGAGAGAGAAAGAGAGAGAAAGAGAGAGAGAGAGCGAGAGTTGTCAAAAGGAGGGAATAAGAGACAGATAGAAAAAAGAGATAGAAACAGAAAGAGAGAGAGTTGGCAAAAAGAGGGAAGAGAGACAGAGAGCTACTTACATTTTCTCCAGTAAAATTATCACCATGATTTAATCAGAATTACAATTTATTTATCTCAAGAGAGTCTATTTAGGGTTTTATCAATAAATCAATTCCTGTTATACAATGTAAATTATACTTTATATATTGTCTTGATTTATTCAGTCTTGTGTACACCACAGAGAATAAATTGTGCAGAATGCGCATTGTGCATAGGCGGACATATAACTGTTGAGGCAATGGGCGCAGAAGAAAATGTTGGGCCCTTACGAAAAAAGAGATATATATCTAAGGGTTTTAAAATTTTGGCCAGTAGCGTAGCAATCTTAACTCGAGCCCGGGCACAATATCTCTTTAGCGCCTTCCGACATTCGAAAAACACAATCATATTAAATTATATTTAATTTGGCGCCCTTTGTGAGTAGCGACCGGGATAAGATGCCCCCCCCCCGTTTGCATACCCTTCGCTACGCCACTGATTCGGGCATGCTCCATGTACGCCCGTCTTTTAATCCGTCTCTGGCATCGTATCACTCTACTGGGTTTCAATATTAAGATGCTACACAATTAAAAAGGAAAATATCAAAGATGGCGGTAATTTTTTAAATAGCGAATTCGCTTTCTGTATACATTTTATTCACCTTGGAGCACTTGTTTTTGGTTGTTTTTTCTAAATATAACTTCTGGGTTTACCCGATCGATAATCAGGGTGATGGGTTAGTGCCAGCAGCGAGGGGGGGGGGGGGAGAAGGAAAACGAAAAAAAATAAGAAAAAATAAGAAATGGCGATGGAATGTGAGCGTGTCAGTGTGTGCGTGTGTGTGTTTTGGGGGGGGCGTGAGGGGCGTGATGTCTGTCTATCTGTTTGTCAATCTGTCGATCTGTCAATCTATCTATTTATCTGTCTATCTATATATCTATCTATCTCTCTCTCTATCTATCTATCTATCTATCTATCTATCTATCTATCTATCTATCTGTCTGTCTGTCTGTCTGTCTGTCTGTCTGTCTGTCTGTCTGTCTATCTGTTTGTCAATCTTTCGGTCTGTCTGTCTATCTATGAGATTACTTAATATATTTAACACAACCTGTGTTTACTTTGTTATTGCGTAGGTGGCTGACACACCCCTCTTTTTTTACCTCTATATTTGAACCCCTACGTCCTTCGAGTAAGCTACCTGCACCACACTTACTGAAATTCACAAGATTGCCTAATTATTTTTGTAATTTTGCAATTCTAAAATAGAACGCAATTAAAAAAGAAATGTAACCGAAATTTAAATGTTGGACTAAATATTTATAAATCATGTTTTGTTTTTTGTTAATAATATTTGTTTTATTCACCTCTCTCTCTATAAATATTTATATATGTATATCGATGTCTATTTTCGTTCAGTTTACTTACATATAAAGATCTAAACATTTTAAAACATAAAACACAAATAAGATGATACAAAGAAACTTTCAATAAATATATATTGTACATGAATTATTTTTATTGAAAATTCCAGATTTAAATACCATCGTTAAACGACATTATGGAAAGTAAAATAACATCATTGAACGACATTAAGGAAAGTAACATACCATCATTAAACGAATTTATGGAAAGTAAAATACCATCATTAAACGACATTATAGAAAGTAAAATGCCATCATTGAACGACATTATGGAAAGTAAAATAACATCTTTGAACGACATTATGGAAAGTAAAATACCATCATTAAACTACATTATGGAAAATAAAATACCATCATTGAACGACATTATGGAAAGTAAAATACCATCATTAAACGACATTATGGAAAGTAAAATACCATCATTAAACGACATTATGGAAAGTAAAATACAACATTAAATGACCTTAAGGAAAGTAAAATAACATCTTTGAACGACATTATGGAAAGTAAAATACCATCATTAAACGACATTATGGAAAGTAAAATACCATCATTGAACGACATTATGGAAAGTAAAATACTATCATTAAACGACATTATGGAAAGTAAAATACCATCAATAAACGACATTATGGAAAGTAAAATACCATCATTGATTGACATTATGGAAAGTAAAATACCATCATAAAACGACACTACGAACAGCTTATAGTGGTAAAGTCACAGCAATAGGAATATGAACCAAATGTCCAATTTAAAGCTAGAAACTGTTTCGCTGTTTATTTAGTTCTCCCATCCTAGTCCACTGAAGTTAACCTCTGACCCTGCCCCGCTATGCACGTGCGAGTACATCCACCTCCATCCAGACCTTCCCAGGGTGTACACGGGCGCCCCGCTGCTCCCCGGGCATGTGCATGCCGTGTAAGAGTACTTGGTGGTTTAGCGCCTGACCTCGTATTTCCTCGTCCACTCCCCGATGGAGATCTGCTTTAAGCACCCGTGAGGGTAAGACACGATTATGGTCAGCTTGTCTTCGTCCTTCGTGTGGTAAAACCTCTTGTATACCCCGAAGCGGAGGTCGTTGTAGCGGTCGACGGATACACGGAGCGACTCCACCAGCGCCGCGTCGTGGGTGACGCAAGTCAGGAGGTACCGGTCGTCGAAGATGTCTGACCCGTCCCTGCCGACGCCCACCACCTCGATGTACGCGCTGTCCTTGCTGTTGAATCCCAGCCGGCACGTGGAGCTTCTGGCCTCGCTCACGTCAAAGACCACGTGGGTTGCCGTTATGACGTTGATCTGACCCTACGTGGTGGTAGGCGTGTCCGAATCCCGACACGCCCTGCACGGGCAAGGGACGCCATCCTCCTCGGTCAAATGCCTCACGTCCCACACCCTTCCCGTACCGGTTCTCATCATCTTCTTGCCGATGTAATCGAAAAACGGATATTTGACTTTTGTGCCCGGGTAGAACTCTGGCCTTGCGTCGCTGGTGTGGTTAACGGCGACCCTCACAGTGACGTCGCAGGTGGCGTTAATTAGGTCGTCAAGGTCCTGGTCGCGATATCTCTCTGGCAGGCGATGAATGTCGAACTCATCGACGGGGACAAATGTCGTGTGGTCGGGGTTCTTGGCGCAGCATATGAAGTGCTCCTGAAGGTCAGCCTCACCCTTGTAACTGACCTCTGCCTCGTGCGTGACTGGTGAATAAAAAAACTCAAAAGATAGATTGTGTTTCTTAATAGCTCAATTCTATAAGATTTGTAAAAAGGACTATTAGCAGGTCTATATAAATAGTGAGGGTACGGGTGGTCGTGCGGTGTATAGCACTCGACTGTCGACCGTAGAGTTCTGAATTCGAAACCTCAGAGAGAATGTTGGGAATTGTTCAGGTCATTGTGTAAACCTCCAAGTCCAACCAGCTTTAATTAGGTACCTGACTTAAGTTGGTGAAGTAAAGGTGGATGAACGTTGGGCAATACCTTCATATGCCGAGGGTACTGAAACATATGAATTCTACACTTCATCTGCCCGGATAGCACAGTAGGGCTAAGGGGACATTAATTTACTTATCATCTTTGGTAAGTGAGTATTTAAATTTTCGTATGAAGAAAAAACACTTGGACTTTATTCAGCTCTCTTAAAATCAATTATCAAAGAAAACATCACTTTAGAAACGACTGAAGTATATATATATATATATATATATATATATATATATATATAATACAAACCAAGTCTATTCCTCAAAATAACAAAAATAAATATAAATAATTGTCTGAAGACATTTTTAAAACGTACCACATTTCAAAATATGACTGACCGATCAAGTTTTAGGAAAAAAGAACAATTCCGTTTAGTATGCGTCATTCATTAATTAATCAGGGAAATTTACAGCTTGGGCTAAATGTGACATGCACGGGTCATTATGTCATATTTTAGGTCCAAATGTGTAAGTGCTGAAACATCAAAGAAGATAATTCGAAAGTTTTTTTTTTTAATCTAGATTTAATAATTAATGACTATTGCCATTGACTGTTATAGAAACATACCATATTGCAAAGTGGGGGGTACTGGTGGTAGCCCAAGAATCACAATACAAATACAGCGAGATTCAGAGGCGGATTTTAGGACGAGCCCAACGGGGGAGGGGGGGGAGGGCACATGAAATTTGAAGAGTTTCCAACCGAGTGAAAATTGTTAAACTTTAATGTACTCTTTTTTTTTTAAAGGAGCCAGGTATTTCTTCTGCACCCAGGGGCGTCAACTGATCTAATGTCCGCCTCTGACAAGATTGATACATGAGGGGAAAAGTGATAATATCGCCGCAAACAATTCTGACGATTTGTCGGACACACTATATCGATACATCACTCGTAGTCTCCCCTTCCCTCCACCAGGCCTCTATCAGAGGTGTGCGGATCTTGAAATTTAGAGTCCGCGTCCGTCCGCGGATTTCTATCAATGATCCGCGTCCGCGTCCGCAGAATCTTACAACATTGGTCTGCGGACCAGTCCGCGCGTCCGCATAGCTGAAATTTAGCTGTTTAAATGACTTGAAATTTTTTTTATGGTAACGCTAAAGAAGATCCGCGTCAGTCCGCGAGTCCGCAACTTAACCATACAATGCGTCCGCTGTCAGTCCGCGGATTCGGAAAAGTCTGCGGATCTGCGTCCGCAAGCGGACGCGTCCGCTGTCCGCTCATCTCTGGTCTCTATGTGTTGCTGTGAATACCTGATCATAAACCGACGGCAGATGGCTACACTGGAGCCTCGTTTTGGAGCCGCTGATGCCATGACCTTATGACCTGCCCTTGACTGTCTGGTGATGTTGGAGAGTGTTTTTTTTTTGGGTACGTAGTTTTAAAAAAAAAGAGATTTCAGTGAACGACGCATTCTATTGTACCTAACAACGACGTATTATATTGTACCTAACAACGACATATTCTACTGTACCTAACAACGACGTATTCTATTGTACCTAACAACGACGTATTCTATTGTACCTAACAACGACATATTCTACTGTACCTAATAACGACGTATTCTATTGTGCCTAGCAACGACGTATTCTATCGTACCTAACAACGACATATTCTATTGTACCTAACAAAGACGTATTCTATTGTACCTAACAACGACGTATTCTATTGTATCTAACAATGACGTATTCTAGTGTATCTAACAACGACATATTCTATTGTGCACAACGTGCACAATAATTAACCTTCATGGAGCCCACATGAAGCCCAGCAGTGACCTAAGAGACACCTGAAGCATAAAACATTGTCAGAACAGTGTCCAACGTATGTATTTGTTGGCTGGTGGGCTTGGACTCTTTTTGGGAGCCCCTGCATTTTGACATTCGACACCAGGACATGAGATGATGTACTTACTATTTAATGTACACAAAATGGGCGCCTCCTCAAGCTGGGACCCCGGGGGGCATTCAAATTAGGACCCTCTCCCACCCCTTGGTACGCCTCTGTGTCAGGATAACTCTAGTAGTGGTAAGAATACATCTTCCCTAACCCCGGTTTCCCTAGACCCCTCATGAAAGAGATCATATTACCTGTATGGGATTACACAGTGATGTACTGTAACCAATACTCAAACAGTGACCTACATAAAGATCTTCACTGCACAGAATGAGTGTTATTTATTTAGCCGGCATGAACTTTGAACTGAGCCCAGCACAGAAAGTAGAAACATTCCACTAATCATTTAGACACACATAATATATTTACGGTGAATTTAATGTATAACGCTTTATTGGGGAACCTATTTTTACAAAAGATTCAATGGACGTTTTAGTCTTTCTAAAATGTGTTACCTGCAAGTTGTCTATAAACTTATCCATAGATAAACATAATTTTAATTATGTGCACAATTTTCACCTAAATATAAGTAAGTGCTCTTATAGAGTTAAAACCTATCCACTTTATATATGTATATATATATATATATATAAATATATATATATATATATATATATATATATATATATATATATATTAAATAGTGGCAAGTACATTCACGACTAAACTAGTTGTTTGTTTGTTTTTTTTAAATTTGTCATCAAATTCAATAAAAGGGAGCTAACTCAGTTTTTCAAAATAAAAGTTCAAGAAGAGAAATATTATTGCAGTTACCTATTTTGCATTATAATTTCTGTTACCATGCGAAAATGTATAAACTTTAAATTTAATCCAGTTCGTGTTACGGTTACTACTAATATTGGGTTAGGATAAGTTTATTTCTATTGGTTAATATTTACTTATATCGACTGGACATAATTTTTTTTTATTATTATTTTTATTTATAAGGCCTTTTTATTGTACAGTGCTAGCCAGAGCCGTAGCTGGCGATTGTGGCGCCTGTTACTAGTTACATGTTTGGAGCTCCCCTCCCAATCAGAGCCATGTACAAAATATTTAACACCGCTCGTTTAGCGCCCTTTCCTAGTCAGGCGCCCTATGCGGCCTCACAACCCGCTATGCCCTTCCTATGCTACTTCCGAAATTAAATAAATAGCGGGGGCGTAAACCTGTCCCTTCCCGCTCCCTCCCTCCTCCATCCCCCTCCTCTTTGCTGACCTTGATCAATTGAACTTTGTCCAGTCTTCTTTTACCCCATTTCCTCTTCACTTATATTTTTACTTACCATCTTATACAACGTCTGCCATTTTTTCCTCTCTTTTTGACATCTACACCAAGTCTTACACAGAAAACAATCTTCACAAATTTAGCGAAAGAATTTTGGAAAGTGAAGGAATCTATTTTTTTTGTACGAGTAAGCTAAGAGTTGCACTTTCTGAAAAAATTTTTTTTACAAACGAAGTTAACTATATTATTATTTTGATTATAATACTTTTATTTTTACATTGCAGCTAAAATTTAACAATACAGTCCGTTCTTTTTTATATATTCTTTATTATGAAATAAAAGCTAGCAATGACGACTATAGCACCATCATTGAACCAGAACTAAAGTTTTCAACATGGACGTAATTCGGTTTCACATTCCTATTAACGAACGTGCGCCATCAATGACCGTTGTTTTTGCACCGTCCACCAACTCTGGCAATCCAAGTTCTCGGGCCACGGGGCTATCCATGAACTTATCGATCGCTTGTTTCCTTTTCTTCAACTGTCTCAAGAAATTGATAAACCTGGAGTGGAGGGATAAAAATGAAAAGGTGTTTTATTAAAACATAATATTAGAAAAAGACAGAAATGTGACGCATTTATCACTGAAGTTATTGATGGTCTTAGATTATATAAACCAGTGGGTCCCCAACGTTTTTCTCTCCATGGACCCGTTGACGTTTGGTAATTTCACCGCGGCCCGGTTGGGGGGGGGGGATGTTGATTATTTATATTGAAGATTATTTTCTTTCATAATGCCAATGCCGCTCACGGCCAGGAAGTTGGGGACGACTGCTATGTACCACTAATGGGACGGTTTTTGCAATGCCCTTCTTTCATCCATACCAAATCGATAGTGCAATGATAATGGAGGCACCACGAGTGATATAAGCGAGGACTTGAATCATGATCTGAAAATCTTTTGGTCATCACCGGAGATAGCACCACACGACCATCCGTCCCAAAGTTATAGAACCACATATTTAAAAAAAAATAATTAGTACTTGTTACGTTTAATTAATTTTCAGTCAGCACTGAAGCTTGCCGCGTGCAGCTGGAATCTCCTATTTTTAGAATTTTTTTTTAAATGAAATTTAAAATCTTCCTATTAGAAGCTGCTTTGATAAGATATTTGTAGCGGCGTAGACTTAATGGAGATATTTAGTATGCGTTAGTAGGTGATAAACTAACCTTACTAAAGCTACCGATGTAACTGTCACATTCTGTGATTTAGTTAATGAAATCAAGTCCAAGCCCTACCCTGTGTTTATCACCCGAGGGGGGGGGATAATATAAATATATAGGATAGACAAAGGCTTTGTCTTCGCAGGTGTTCCCACTGTGGTCAGTCGGTCTAGCACCTACTATCTATCTCTGTCACCTGGGAAGATAATGTCTATAGGGGAGATAATCTATGCCCTTGTTGTATTCAAGCGGAAAGGGGCGAGAGAGGAGTGTCCCTTTATCGATCACGCGTGAAGGCATTAGTGATGGGTATGACGTACGCGGTCACTGAGATTGGTCAGTGAAGCGGAAGTCTCGCACGCATGCCGGGAGATCCGATGTGCGTGGCGGAACTTTCAGTCAGAATTAGTCAGTGAGCGTTGGTCAGTCGAGAGAGAAGGTCGAAGTCCCGGGTGCGGTTAACTAGACTGGGCCGTTTTCGACCGGCTCAGAGCTAAGTTCTTGTGAGAACTACCCACCTCAAGTAATGCATTTTAATATACTTGATTATAACATTGCTTTGTAGTAATCGGTAAAGCTACGGCCCTTCTTTGGGCCCGCTGATGTGTATTCTTTTTTTGAGGTAAATAAATATGTGTTGTGTATTTACTTCTGAGTTTGTACTCAATTCATCGTTGTGTTGTGCGTCCTGTGTAACCACGTGGCTGGGACAAATATAAATGCTGGCCAGAACTCAGTAGGTGATCATACCAATAGACAACGACCGCAGGGACCCCGCAAGGGGACCTTGACAGTAACTACCCATGCTATGTGTACTGTTCGAAATTACTTTGTTTGTAACTGTTACTACTCACCTTTCTAAATGTACTTTTTAACATTTACCTTGCTACTACCATAGCCATATAGCAGTCAGTGCCCAAGTTATTTGCCTAGTTAGCACACCCATAAGTACGGCTCTGCATACTACCAACCTTGTCAAGGCTTTCTTTTTCTTTTCCTTCTTAGGCACTTCACACTCAGCACCGTATCCACCGGGAGCAGACTGTACGCTCAGTGTGGAATACGCATGGGACATTCCATTTTTCTGGGCTGAAGAGTTTGGGTTGAAAGACACAGGCGGTTGAGCCGTGACATTGAACTCTGTTGATGCCGTCTGAACTTTATTTTTGAACCCCGATGTTGCAGGGTTTGCTGTAAGAATGAACCCTGCAGGAACCTGAGAATTAATATTGGTTTGTTCTGGAATAACGATATACATTATTTGCACCTGAGGCTGGACATGTTGTTCCCCTGGACTTTGGTTATGTTTGTCAATTTCCAAGGGTTCTCCAGGGAGAGCGTGAAGTTTTGCTGCTGCCTGCTGGGGCCGGACCACATTGACCCTGGGCTGAATTCTCGGGGCAATGGATGGAGGTTGCATGGCCTCTAAATCATTCAAGTTAACATACATAGATTCGTTATCATTCATAGCTTATAGTTGCAACACTCAATCACGTAAACTGTGATAAAGATTAATAAAGATAATTTCCTGTTTATACCTGAAAAAAAATTCAATTATTAAAAAAAAAAAATATTAAAACAAACAATTTAAACAGCGAAATCCTTCTGTCTATCTATCCATCTATCTATCGATCCATCCATCCATCTATCTATCTGTCTTTCCATCCATCAACCCATTAATCCATCCATTATCCATTCATTTATCTATCTATCTATCCATCCATCTATCTGTCTATCTTTCCATTCATCTATCCATCAATCCATCCACTATCCATCTATCTATCTATATATCTATTTATCTATCCATCTATCCATCCATTATCCATCCATCTATGTATCTATCTATAAATCGATATATCCATACATCAATCTATCTATCTATTTATCCATCCATTCATCTATCTATCCTTCTATCTATCTATCTATCTATCTATCTATTCATCTATCTAACTATCTATCTGTCTATCTTCCACTTACTCAGTCTTTTTCTCTCTAGTCTATATTTTCCACTGTTTTATCGCAATATATAAGCACAATTAAGGTTAAAAAAAAAGAATCAAGAAATTCGGAAATTGATCATCAAGCGAGCATAAATTTTATTACCCCCCACCCTCCCGAAGCTTTAACTGAAGATCAATTAATGCATTTTAATACATGTCGCTAAATAATTTGATAACTACAGCCAGAGCCATAACTAACTGTTGTGGCGCCCTGCGAAGTCAACGAGTTACACTTATTTCCCTTCCAATCTGAAGATTGAAAAAAAAAATTAACAGGGCTCTTTCTGAGCCCATTACTAGTGCGCCGTACAACCTACTGAAACCATTCTACGGTACTGATTACAGCAACTCTGGTCACTCCCCGTAATTTTTTTAAATATAAAATACTACTAAATCAATAAACACAGCAAGTTAACTAATCAAATATGGTTAACATTTTTACCTTTAGAAATTTTAAGACGCTCCGTCCAACACATTAAAACGATAAAAAAAAGGTCTCGATTTTTCCCCCTTTATTTATACCCATCTCTTTCAAGGAAGCTGTTTGGTTTTTCTCAACTGTTCCTAGCAAAATATTTAACTGTATTTGAAAAGTTCATTTAAATCCGTTCAAGAGTGATTTTTAAGAATTTTTAAAAAAAAAAGGCTTTCTATTGATACTATTCTTTTTTCCCACGTATAACCACTTAAATAACGTCCAGGGGTGGACTGGGCCGCCGGGACACCGGGAAGATTCCCGGGAAGATTCCCGGTGGGCCGCCAGGACCGGTGATATAATAATTTAATCAATTTAGTACAAATTATACAGGTTTTTTTTACAAAAAATTGCGGCATCGGTTAACCGGTTTTTAGTTTCGGTTAACCGGTTTGTAAATTAACTGAAAAAGAGCAATGCATCCTTAGTTACCTACAGTGCTCCGTACAGCCAGCGGCCGCCATGTTAGATAAGAATTTACATCTTCCATTCTACTTCCGGCGTCTTCCACTGAGTTTGTTTTGATAAAATTTCTTTTAAATATGTTAGTTAATAATAATTAATATTAATTAAATAAAATATGTTACGGTTATGAGTGATATAAATCCAAAACGTAAATGTAAAGGTGGTGCGGAGAAAGTAAGAGATAAGAAACTAAAGATTCTTGGTAAAGATGGAGTTAAATGCCGAAATCTAGTCGATTTATTTAAAGCTACTCTAATTCAAACTAAAGACACCGGCTCTCAACAAACACCTTCTGCGAGTAAACAACCCGACACAAATCGAAACGATGACAACAATCAGCATTCGGTCCAATCAGTCGTGCCAACAAACTTGATTCCCACCTTACATTTAGAAAATGTTACGGAGCCGTCGGAGTTAACTGACAATACAACGCTGGCAGTGGCAGATTTAAATGCCGAAAATGATAGTTCAGAAAGAGTGACAGAAACTTCAGTTATCGATAATAAAAACACCAGTTACTATTTCAAACGTCCTCGACGGAATACTTTACAATCGTTTTTTAAATTTCACCCGATACAACCTAGTGGGAGTGAAACTGATCTTCAATTTTCAAATGCGTATCGGGTATTTTTCAGAAGCAATGGTATCAATAGTAATTGGGTGTCATACTGTAAAGAATCTAAAACATTTTTTGCACAGTATGCTTAGCATATGGCAAGACTGACGATATGAACTCATTCACAACGGGAATGAATTCCGGGAAACATGTGCATCAAAGAATAGAGGAACATGAAAACAGCAAATATCACGAGAAGTGTGTGGAAGCTTATATAATGTCTGTAAGTGAAAGAGACATTGATAGCATTTTATTCTCTCAGCAAAGTAAACGAAGGTACCAAGAAGTGCAAGAAAAGAGACAAGTGCTGGAAAGAGTAATTGAGATTCTGAAAATGATTGGAAAACGTGGTCTTAGTTATCGGTCAAAAAATGATGCTGCATATACATTAAACGACGATACAATCGATCATGGAAATTTCTTGGAAATATTACTCTTGTCAAAATTTGACCCAATAATTAAAAAACATCTTGATACAGTTATTGGGAGAAGTAATGATAGACGACATGCATCTAATTTGGCGAATAAGGGGAGAGGAAATTTGATTACCCTCATATCGAAGACGACATTGAATTATATCATTGATGCAATGACAAAAATAATAAAGAAAACCATTTCGGAGGAAATTAAATCTGCCGGTAATTTTTCCGTTCAATTGGATACAACTCAGGATGTAAGTGTGAAGGACCAATGTTCAATAATTATAAGATATGTAACAGATAAAGTTTATGAGCGATTGATATGCGTTGCAAACTGTACATCTTCTACTGGAAAAGGTATGTTTGAATTATTTCAAGAGAAGCTCATTGAATGTAACATAAATATTGAATATTGTGTCGGCAATGCTACAGATGGGGCAGCTAATATGCAAGGACAATACAATGGGTTTACGAAATGGCTGAGTGACGTTGCATCTCATCAAATTCATGTATGGTGCTACGCACATGTATTGAATCTTGTTCTCAGTGATACCACTCAAACCACAACCTCTTCAATTAGCCTATTTCAACTGCTTAACGCATGTGCGGTGTTCTTTAGATAATCGTATAAAAGAATGGATGTTTGGGTCGATCACCAACAGAAATCTAGACACCAAAGATTAAATGTTATTGGTGAAACGCGATGGTGGGCCAAAGAAAGTGCGTTAAAAAAAGTATTTGGAAATTTTGATGATCCAAACTCATCATTGTTCATTGAATTGATTTATACGTTACAAGAACTAGCAGCATCGGACGCATTCAATGCAAAATCTGGGATACAGCTCAAACTTTACTGGATAAGTTTATTAAGTTTGAAACGGTTGTCACTGCAAAACTATACCTAAGAATATTCCAGCACACAGGATCGCTTTCTAATTATTTACAAACCACCGGAATGGATGCACTGCAAGCATACCGTAATGTAGACTGTACTGTTAAGTTGTTAAAAAATATTTCAAGAGATTTCGATGGTGTTCTCGACTGTGCAAAACGATTTGTGTCCTGGGCTAAAAACAAGCTGGGAGAAGAAAATGTTGAAATTATCATTGAGGAAAATTTTGTAGAGAAACGTTTACACAAACCAAAAGTGATGTCTGATGAGAGAAAAACGCACGAAGTAGTAGGAAATAATGCGGCGGACAGATATCGCATTGAAGTTCATAATTGCATCATGGACAAAATTGTAAAAACTATTGAAAAGCGATTTGAAAGTCACGATTCCTTGTTCGCAGATATTGCCTGTCTTGATCCACAGAACTTTGAAGATATTAAACATCAAGGTTTGGCTACATTAGCGATGCAGCGCCTTAGTAGTATTCTCGTTAAATTCAATGAAAGCGCCACAGCGACTAATCTCAGAGAAGAGCTAACTGACTTTGCGCAGAAATGGGACAAATTTAAAAATTCTGTCCCCGACGAATACCTTCTCCAAATGTTCGATGATTCAGTAGAGGACAGCGTCAGTGAAAGTGAAGATTCGCCACATGAACACTGGGACGACCAAGTTGTGGATAAATTTGAGGAACTTCGAAAATGTAAATTTTGCACAAAATGTCATGTTTGCTGCTTTTCAGTACTACATAAATACAGTTTCTATGGGCAAACATACAAGCATCTCTTTAGTGCATATAAATTTTTATTGACTCTGTCGTCTACCCAAGTAGCTTGTGAGAGATCTTTCTCTAAATTGAAATACATTAAGAATCGCTTGTGAAGCTCATTGTCATCTACACACCTTGAAGCTTTTTATGCTTATGTCAACAGAAACCGATGTTTTAAGTGAACTGAATAATGACACAATTATAGATCATGTAGCCGAAATGGCACCCGGCTTAAAGAAGTTGCTAATACTATAAACACCAATAACACCATCACAGTGAGTCCGAATAAATTGATTTATAACTTGAGTTGACGCATTCTTAATATTTTATATATAATTATAAATTATATATGCGATTTATCGTTTTTTTTGTTATTGCATAATGTAATTTGTAAAGTGACCCATGACTTTGGAGGTCACTGGCCCTCGGGTATGGATTAAAAAATGCACAAAGAAAATAAAAGTCATGAAGTTAGGGCCGCTTTTTGTTTTTTTCCCGGGCCGCTTGAACTCCCCAGTCCACCCCTGATAACGTCTCATAATATCTATCTTTCTATAAATGCATATGTCAAGGTCCTTTTGCGGGGTCCCTGCGGTCGTTGTCTATTGGTATGATCACCTACTGAGTTATGGCCAGCATTTATATTTGTCCCAGCCACGTGGTTACACAGGACGCACAACACAACAAGAATTGAGTACACAACTCAAATGTAAATACGATACAACGAGTATTTATTTACACTGAAAAAAACAATATGTCCTAAAAAGGACATAAGCATCATTGGCAATTAGTACACACATATTATAATTAAGTATAACATACATCAAAAATAGAATAGTTACCTGGGGTGGGGTAGTTCTCACAAGAACTTAGGCTAACAGCCAATTTCCCCCACACCCCGGTGCGAGTCCGACTTCTCTCTTCCACTGATTAGCGCTGACTGACTAATTCTAACTAAAAGTTCTGCGACGCACATCGGATCTCCCGGCATGCGTGCCGAGACTTCCTCTTCACTGACCGATCGCAGTGACCGTGTACGTCACACCTATCACTCGTGCCTACACGCGTGATCAATAAAGGGACACTCCTTACCGCCCCTTTCCGCTTGAATACAACAAGGACTTAGATTATCTCCCATATAGACTTTACCAAGGTGGTGTCAGAATTAAAGGGGACTAATCTAGTGCCAGACGCACTGACCACAGTGCTGACACCTGGGAATACAAAAGTCTTTGGCTATTCTATTTATGATCTCCCCTATAGACATTCTCTCCGCAGGTGACAAAAAGTGATAGTGGGTGCTAGACAGACTGACCACAGTGGGAACACCTGGGAAGACAAAGCCTTTGTCTATCCTATATATTTATATTATCTCCCTCCTCTCGAGTGATAAAATAGGAGAATGTTCTGGATTTCATAAAACTTAAGACACAGAATGTGACAGGATATATATATATATATATATATATATATATATACATATTTATAGATATATTTTTCTTCTCCACCCAACCTTGCGAGGCAACGGCCTGCGAGAATTCCCAAATACGTCACTGAAAGCAAGACGCGTTCAAATATATATATATATATATATATATATATATATATATATATATATATGTGTGTGTGTGTGTGTGTTATTCGCGTTTGTAGAATTCCCGAACACATCACAGAAAGCAAAACGCGTTCAACAATATATATATATATATTAGGGTGTCCCAAAAATGCTCGAAAAAAAATTTTTTTTTTAATCTTTGGTGTCTCACCCCCTGAAATGTGTCTCTTGGGTACAATGAGTGAATTGGTGAAGTCGTAGCTCATTTGAACAACATTTAGAGGTTCCCCAAGAGCTTTTAAAATTCCAGTTTTAGGCCAAAATAAAAATCCAGACGAATCATGGCTCAAATAATTAACAGTTTTTGCATGCCATAGTTGAATAAAATAAAGTTTAAATATACTTATATTTATCTCATTGCTACCATTAACTAGAGTTGAAATTGTGTGATTCTTAATTAGAAAATGTAATAAATGCTAGAAAACATATAAAATACCTAATGTGCAAAATTTAAGCAATGTGTATATTTTTTGAAGATTTAATTTTTTTTTAAACTACGCATGCTAAATTGTCAGGCATCATATCACCAAAAGTTGCTACAGTGCTGGACAGAACGAACACCAGCATTAGAAAATCAACAATGATACTTGCATCTGCATTCAACGAAGCTGGTGTTCCGACATCTGACACAGTATTTTCCAAGAGCACAATGCATCGTCATCGCAAGCCTAGTCGTCAACAAGCTGCAGCATGTATAAAAGAAGACTATATTCCCTCATAATCAATTGTACATTGGGATGGTAAGCTATTGCCCGATGTTACCGGACATGTTGCCAACAACGGCGATCGAATACCTGTCCTGCTCTCGTCACTTGTCGATGGCACTACAAAGCTTCTTGGTGTTCCCAAGTAAGCATCCGGGTCAGGATGGGTATTAATTATTTAATAACTTATTAAAATTATTTCGAAAATATGAACATATTAACACATGGAAGTGCGAATCTATGGTCATCGGCATGTGCTTCGACGCTACGGCTTCCAATACTGAAAGACTCAATGGATCTTGCACTCTGTTAGAAGTAGCCCTGGGACGTAATCTATTATGGATGGCATGCCGTCATCACATGTTGGAAGTACTCCTTTCCGATGCATTTAATGTTTGTCTTGGACCATCCACTGGAATAGAGATTTTGTTTTTTAAGAGGTTTCGAGAAAAATGGCCAGAATTAAACCACACACCCGAAGCCAGATCCGCCCATTTGATAATCGTGTCTGATTCGATTAAAGAATTTATTAAATGTCAACTTGAGGTCAGTCATTCATGTGATGATTATTTGGAATTTCTTCTGCTTGCTGCACAAATGGTTGGGTTGGAGGTTGATGTCAGCATTCGCTGACCTGGTGCACTACATAGGGCAAGGTGGATGGCGAAAGCAATCTATGCATTGAAAATCGATCTATTGTTTGCAGGCAATGAAACCATCTTTCAGTTAACAGCTCGAGAATTACAAGATAATCAGCACTTTAATCGGTTTACCATATGTGTTTATCTTCAATCATGGTTTTCATGCAGGCTCACCGCAGATGCAACTGTGAATGTTATCTTGTTGATAAAGCGTTTATACGAATATGATGATGCTGTTCTTCGATCGACTGGATTGAAAATGATGCTGCGTCACTCGTGGTACTTGAGTCCGGAACTGTCGACGCTTGCTTTTTTTTAAACCCTTTTGTCGGACAAAGAAAAAACTGGCATTGTTCGGACAATGCAATCAGAACGTGGACCGCATCTCATAAAAACACTATCAAAAAGTGTTGTTGATTTGCGTGCTTCTACCACATTTTTTGAAACATCCAACATTGATGCCAGTTTTCTAGATGTTCCTGTTGAAGCCTGGTCAGATACACCATCTTTTAAAGTTGCAGCAGATTTTGTAAAGAATCTGGCTTGTATCAATGACTCTGCAGAGCGAAGTGAAGCATTGATACAAAATTTCAATGACAGTATCACCAAGAATGAAGAACAAAGACAATTTTTGCTCCAAGTGGTTGAAAAACATCGGAAAAAATTTGCAGAGTGTAATCGTGAACAGCTGGCTAAAATTTAAATTTGAAGAACTTTTTAAAATTTTTGTCTACCCTGCAGTACAAAGTACAAAATAAATAGCGGGAAGGCTTATTTGCATTGCTTATTATTATTTTTTTTCAAGCAGATAGACATTGATTCTAGAATTAACTTGACAAAATGAATAAAACTTTGTTTTTCATAATTTTTTACTTAAATTTTAAATTTAAATATATAAACCATTCAAGATTTATATATTTTGTTTCATTTAATATTATAAACAATACTAAGCATCAGTTAGTTACTTAATATATCAGTTTCGCATATAATGCAACATTAACGCTGTATTAGATTTGACCGCGAATGATTTTACACCAAAATCTGGAACTTTAAACCTCTTGGGGGACCTCTAAACATTGTCCAAAATGAGCTGAAATTTTGCAGATTAACTACTGTTACCATACAGACATATTCTGTGGGGTGAGACATCAACATTTCAAAAATTCATTTTTTTGGGACACCCTAATATATATATATATATAGGTTATTCGCGTTTATAGAATTCCCGAACACATCACAGAAATCAAGACGCGTTCAATAATATATATATATAGGTTATTCGCGTTTGTAGAATTCCCGAACACGTCACAGAAAGCAAGACGCGTTCAACAATACATATATATATATATATATATATATATATATATATATATATATATATATATATATAAAGGTTATTCGCGTTTGTAGAATTTCCGAACACGTCGCAGAAATCAAGACGGTTTCAACAATATAAATAGATTTGTATCGTTTGTAGAATTCCCGAATACGTCACAGAAAGCAAGACGCCTTGAACAATCTATATACATAATTTTCATTTTGATTCTGCGTTAAATCGACAGCGGAAAACAATAATTCAAAATGACTTATTGCCCGTGTCTCGATTCGATATTTCTATTTGAAAAATCTACAGTTTTAAATAGTTTTTGTGGTTTTTATTATGAAATGTAAAAGTCCCAAATATTAAAAAGTAATATTTTACATAAAATATCATTCAAATTATTGTAGTTTTTATTATAACAGATAAAATTTTAACATCGTCAAACGTAAATAATAGTAATAATCGAAAATCTCCGACGATAATTTAGACTAGCGAGCTCGTTTTCGTATCTAATTTCGTAAATAAAGTTCTTTTTTTAAAAGTCAATATAATATAAAAAAAGAAATTCTGCATATTTCTATACAAATTAAGTTCTCAGCTATTATAATATTTCATGAAGGGATAAAGCAGTTTGGGGTTCTCTTTTTTCTGCCGACCATCCAGGTTCGATTCCATTTAGGAACATTTTTTTTTATTTTTTTTTTCAGAATGTATCCTTTTAGTTGTTTTTAATGAAAATTAACTAATAAGATCTCTTTGAATTTTTTTTTATTGAAATAATTTATCTTTTAGGATGTTGTAAGAAAAATGAAACAACAACTAATTAGATTTTTAATTATTTAATAACTTATTAAAAGTATTTCGAAAATATGTATGAAAGCTGAACACAGAGGCGTACCTAGTGTCAGGTGAGGGGGATCCAAACTCGAAAGTTCCGCCGGGCCCAAGCTTGAGGGGAGCCCCTCCCCAAATTATTTTGAATATTAAATATTAAGTACATAATCTCATGTCATGGTATCGAACGTCAATATTCAGGGTCCCCAAAAGAGGCCAAGACCCCGGGCCTCCAAATTCCTAGGTTTGGCACTGGTTTTACAATAGTCTATCTGCATGAAAAGGCTTTGCAGGGTAGAGCTAGTATATATAGACTTGTCGCGTTTGTAGAATTCCCGAACAGGGCCTACGTTGCAGAAAGCAAGGCGAAGTTAAACAACGTTCGACAACTCGCCTTGTTTTCTGATTTCTTTTATAAAACCAGATTATTTTAATTTCTCATTTATCCCCAGTCGCGGTAAATTATGTAGCTGTTTAACCGCGGAAAATGAGGGAATGCTGTATATAAAATAGAATCTGTCAACTGATTATTGTAAAAAAAAAATAAACAAAAACAAAAACACATTTAATAATACAATTATGTGTGAAGAATAAAGTAATACTGAACTAATTTCCAATTTTCGAATTCAAATAAATGGTGTATAAATAAGATGTTTAAATGCTATAGCTGGGCCCGGCGCTAACATTAGGTTAAATGTGGGTCAAGAGAACACATTGAACGCTGAAGTGTAGATAATAAAATATTAGATATGGTGAAATCGTTTGTTTTGCTATCCCGATTAAGTAAATTATAAATATGTATGGCGTATTACAAACAAATGTTAACTATTTCAGAATTTGTACGCATTACAATAAAATATTAACTAAAATCTGTATGTACTGAATAGTGTAGGTTGAAGGTTATTTTCAAAAGAATCTTAAGCTATGTTGAGCAAGTCTTAAAAAAAATACAGTGAAGTGAATAGTGAAGTATTAGTGGGTGTCCAGAACAAAGGGAGCAACTAGTGCCAGACTTCCCTGATGTGTTTTATATGGGGGCAACTAGTGCTAGACAGTAACCGATATGTCACAGATGGGAGCCACTTATGGTAGATGAAGTTCCATCTCTGATCAGATGCTGAATGTTGAATAACTGTTACAAAAATAAATAATGATTAAGCCCCTTTGATTAGCTTTTATTATTTATATTTAAAATATAAGCAAAAACGGTATTTAAAACGCCCCCTTTTTCGGCCATCAGAGGTCAGATCGCGAAATGGACCAAAGTCATTTTTTGGCAGGCCAAGACCTACAAAATGATATATACATCATGGGTCTAGGACTTATGGTTGTTGAGATCTAGGGTGATGACGGACAGACAGACAGACAGACAGACAGACAGACAAAACGGGGACAATAGAGCATTTTTTTTTCAAAAATGCATTTTTTTCAAAAATGCTCTAAAAAAATTGGGCTCTACCTTAATTAGACTAATTTTGATGCTATTGAGTCCGAAAATGACCTTGGTTTTGCTCAATCAGGTCAGGATTTTTTTGCTACAGAAATAAAAAAAAAATCGTCTTTTGTAAAAAAAAAAAAACACATTTTTGCGGATCATCAGCTGATATACCCCTGACATTTTTTTTTCGTTTTACTCAAGAAATAAATATCATCGTATTCAGTTCTTATTTATCCACCAAATTTGATAACCCAAATTATCATAATATTAGTATAACAATGAGCGTTACGTGAAATAAATTCCCTGGACCTTTCTTCCATTTGGCGGATGTCCTGATGGAGCTTTCTCCATGCTCATCGCTCATAGCCCCAATGTTTTCAGGAAACTTCTCCATGTGTGAGAACAGGAAGTGCATCTTTATACTCATCAAACACCCGAGTTTTTTGGAAGTCATATATCATGCTGCTGATGAGTCTGGCGTGTTCCCCAAGAAGTTGTTCACCACCTGCAAAAACGATTTCCAGGCGGCGCACTCAAGCGTGTTCATGGAGTTTTGGAACTCTGTGTCCTTTATGAGCTGCCGTATCTGTGGGCCGTCGAAAACACCAACCTTCAGTTTCTCAATGGTCAGTTGAGGAATTGCTCGACACATGTAGTTGAAGCACCTCCCATCCTTGTCCAGAGCGTGCGTAAACTGTTACATTTATCCAAGCTTCATGTGTATTGGTGGGATCAATATCCTCTCCCGGTCAACAAGAGGTTCGTTGATGATGTTTCTCGCCCCAGGTACTAATTGCTCTCGCGCCGGCCACTCTTTCTTTACATAGTGCTGGGCTCTGTCGCGACTGTCCCACATACATAGATAGCATGGGTACTTCGTGAACTTGGACTGCTGACCAAAGAGAAAGTTCACTATCTTCAAATCGACGCAGATGATCCATTCGTGCTGCTCATATTGAATTTTGTCGAGCACATACTTCACTGCTTCATATTTCTCTTCAAGAGTTGTGGAGTGCGCAGGAGGGATTGAGACGAACTGGCTCCCGTTGTGGAGAAGTACTTCAAAGAGCGCTTGCAGCTGTCAATGAAGAGTCGCCAATCTCTCGGATCGTATTGAGGACCGCCGAGTTTATCAAGAAGACCGGCGACATCTCGGCAGTACACAAGGTCTTCCTCCTGGCAGAAGTAGCCCATGTAGTCCCCATGCCTTCTACGGAAGAAAGTGATACGCGCGTCCTTTGAGTCTGGAGGTTAAATGATTTATACATAAAGTATAATTATCTCTGTTTTTACAATTGCGATTATTTTGCTGCTAATTTTTATGCAGCTAACTTAGACAAATGATTGAACTCAAAACCCCTGATAATAGAATACGTATAGCTCGTCAGGTAGGTCTATAGCTGTATCTCAAGAAGTTGACCTGACCGAGCAAAATCAATGTGATATTCTGACTCAGAACACCAAAATTAGTCTAAATCAGTTGAAAAACCCCTGACGATTTTTTGGCTGTTGCCCAGTGTAACCACTTGATCCTCTCAGACCTATAGTCCTAACCAGACATAAGTCAAAGCGACACGCACGGCGGGATTCACTCCCACGCTCCATGCGCGCGCAGACTTCCTGAAACTGTAACACTATAGTATACAACTATAATGTTTGTAACATGTATTTCCATTAATGACATTTCGATACTAAATCAGTTAAAGTTATATTTAGCTTAACACAAAAAGATCTTTTTTGATAAAAGGCTACGTGGGGTCTAACTTGATTTCATTTTGCACATGTTTAGCAGGCCATTAATACACATAATAAACAAATGGCCTTGTTGGGTGCTTTGGTATTTGTCGTATACGCACTTCGACATTATAATTCTATTTTTATACGAGTGAAATCAGGCTATGACTGTAAGTAATAATACATCTCTCTCTCTGTCTCTCTCTCTGTCTCTCTCTCTCTCTCTCTCTCTCTCTCTGTCTCTTTATTTCTCTCGTTCTCTTTTCACATTTATTCACCAATGCTATAGGTATTGTAATAATGTTGTTTGGCACAGAGATAAAAATTATCTGGCCACTTAGTTTAGCGGAAGTGATTTTATTTTAGTTAGAGCAGACGATATATTTCTTCAGACATGATTAGACGATATATTTCTTCAGACATGATTAGACGATAGATTTCTTGAGAGGATAATTGACAGGACTAGAGGAACTACGACATCATCATTTTATTCTACTATATTATTCATCATTAAAGTAAGATTATTCAAGTGTAAATAAATACATATATATATTTCAACAAACTGTTTATTCAGTGTTTCATAGCTGTTAATATATGTGTTACGTCTCACACATATCTGTGGACACTTCATTTAATGTACAAATAATAAATATACAAGAAACTCAGAAGAGACTGGCTAATCGGTCATACTATAAATAATTTATATACACCTACCAGAAGAAGAAGTGTCAAGTAATATATATATTATACACACAACTAATTAAATACACAAAAACCACATATGACATGAATGGCGGCTGCGGTGAAGTTCCAGAAAGAATATATTTTATATGAATGGTATGCATTTGACAATATGCATTGAAGCACTGAAAGATTTACAAGATCTACATGTTCCTGATTTTTTTTCATCTGATATTCCATCCACCAACATACAGTTCTTAACTGTATTATATACAACTGCCTTGGCTTTACTTCAATTGTTGGACTTTATATTTTTACATAATTTATAGCTGTAGAACCATCGCTACAGCGGTACATTCATATGAACATTTACATCAGTTCTTTTTACTAAATCCTCGTGTGGGTGAAAAAGAAGGTGAGCCGAAAAGTTAGCAGACCTTACCGAATTGTAAGCCTAGCAGACCGTAACCGTACCAGGAGAGCTATGAAATGACTACACTCTGACCTTACCATTTACATCTACCAGAGAAGTGAGTCTACACCTTCCGAAACCATACTTTTACAGCACTCTACACCTGAGATCCGAAGTCCGAAGTAACAAGAAAGGTATTTTACAGTGATTTCACGTTGTTTAATTATAATTGTTGTCCTATTTGCAAACTGTGTCAATTTTAATATGTTAGTATGTAATGTTTAGAAACATTTTTTTTACATCCTTAGTATATAGTTAAATATCTTTTTGAAAAGTTCTAATTGAAAAATTAGTTAAATTAAAATAAATATATATTGTTTTCATCTAGATATTTTACTTTAAAATATTTGTTTAGAAGTAATTGTTTTATTCGTATCTTAAATTTTTTTACAAGTAATCTTGTAAAGTTGTGTATTTGTTTTCGCTCGTCTAACTCTAAATTTAATTAAATAATTTTAACTTAGTCTGTAAAATTTTTTTTTACATTTTTTTAGTGATAGCATATTAATCTTAGAAATATTTAATTTTTGTGTGTTTCATTTGTCACTTATTATTGGAAATATTTTTACATCAGTAATTTAATTTTGTTTTGACATAGAATTGCATATAGACTCAAGAATATTGAATACTGAAATATACTATATATACATATATACAATAAAAAACCAATACAGCATAAATTAAAAAATTAAGAGATCAATTATATAAATAATTTAATAAAGAATAATTAAATAAATTCTAGAATGGCTGAGGAAACCTCTGATGCTTGGGAAACATATCTTAAACAAGGCAAAAGTGCAGGTCTAACAGGTGATAAACTAGTAAAATTTGCTAATGATAAAATGGAGCGAGCAGATCAAAAGAAAATAGAAACAGAAAAAATTAGAATAGAAGAAGAAAAAAATAAAAGAGATGCAGAAATACAGGCAGATAAAATAAAACAAGAAATAGCATTACAAAGAGAAAAAATACAGATGGAAATCGAAAGAGACTTACAACTTAAAAGACTAGAACTAGAAATGAGAAGCAGCAATCCAATAAAACAAGAAAATGAAAAATCATATAAACATAGAATAAAAATACAACCTTTTTCTGGTAAATCTGGTGAAATAGACCAATTTTTCCATAATATGGAAATGCAATTTAAACTAAATAATATAGACAAATCAGAATGGAAAAACTATTTATACCAATCAGTTACAGAGGATGCACTAAAAGCCCTAAACAACATTAGAGTTAGCGACACATCAGATTACAGTGAAATAAAGAAACAACTATTAGATCATTTCAACAAAACAGAAGACTACTATAGAAATTTATTTCATAACAGTACATTAGGTTCTAATGAACATCCTCAGGCATATATTAATAATTTAGAGGCCAATTTGAACAATTGGATAAAGATGTCTGGTATAGACGAAAATAGTGTGATTGAAATAAAAGAGCTACTTCTCGTGGACAAAGTACTAACACTTTGTACATCAGAACTATTCACATTCATAAAACAAAGAAAGGCCCATAAGAAGAAAGAGTTAATTTCCGCCATGTCAGATTTTAGGGATAGTCATGTAAACACTGCAATGTTCAATTCAACACAAAATAAATTTAATCTCATGAAAAATAGTGTTACCAGGAAAAGATTTAGTAGCCTACCTCCTAGGTTTAATAATCCATGTCAAATTTGTCACAAGATAGGACACGACAAGCATACTTGTTGGTTTAGGAAACAGCATACAGACAATTATCAAAACAGAAATAGACAGTATTACAACTATGGGGATAGAAACAAATATTTTAATAAAAGACAACATAAATATAACAATAAGAGACAATCACCAAACACTAGTCCCATTAGAAAACAAGAAAATAGGGGTAGATCAAGTCAAAGACACTCCTTTAACAACATACATAACTGTAACATGATGGAGGGCAAGGGAGAATTAATTTTTTATCCTTGTTATGTAGATGGTAGGAAAGTAATGTGCTTGAGAGACAGTGGCTGTACATGTATTATTCTGGATTCAAAATTAGTAAAGGAAGAACAAATATTACAGGGCATAGAAGAAATAAGAATGGGAAATGGAGAAATAGTGAGATGTAAAACAGCAAAAATTTATATTGAAACACCATGGATTAGTGGGGAAATAAAAGCACTTTTAATGGATTCACCAATAACCTCATTAATAATAGGAAATGTAGAAAATATACAAGACAATTTCAAAGAAATTTATATGAAATGGTTAGAAAATAGAGAATTAGAAACAATTATAGAGGAACCCTTAGAGACAGATACAGATAAAAACATATGTACACTATTCAAAAGCATACAAAATTGGAAAGGTACTGAGAACATTGTAAATTTTTTAGAGAGAGTAGACACAGTAGCCACACAGAACAATGTTAAAGAAGAAGATAAAATAACAGTTCTAATAGATAAATTACACAACCACCATTTGGCAAAATCACTAGCAGAAAACAACCAAGACAATTATACAGTATTAAAAACTAAACTAATAAATAAATTAAATAATGACAGTAATTCAGTTGAAGTTGGAAAAGAAATTGCTATAAAGAATACAAATACAGTAAATAAATCTGATCATGAATGCATTAATTGCAGTAGAAAATGCAGATCATTAAGGAGATTAAATAAACACATAAAACAAAAACATAATTACAACCTAACTAAAAAATTAAATGCAATGACTAGAGCACAAGCTAATAAAGAAAACAGTACAAAACAATACCCTGAATCTAGTAGACAAAACAACATTTTGGATATTGATAGGGATAAACTTAAAACATTACAAGAACAGGATGAAAGTTTAAAAATTTATTTCAATAGAGAGGAAAATGAAAATAAAAACATAATATATAAGGTAGAAAATGACATTTTAATAAGAAAATACACTAGTCATAACAGGTCATTTAAACAAATAATGATTCCTACAGTTTTAAGAAATAACATACTAAAAGCAGCTCATGATTGCTACTTAGCAGGTCATTTGGGTGTTAAGAAAACACTAGATAGAATTAGAAGATATTGTTACTGGCCGGGTGTCATAGGAGATGTAAAAAGATTTGTTAAGGCATGTAAGAAATGTCAACAATATAATCACATAGGACCAAAACACAGAGCTCCCATACAAGAAAGTGATACAACAAACATTCCTTTTTATAAAATTGCCATAGACATAATTGGACCTATTTCAGTAATGTCCAATAGAAGACATAGATATATTTTAACAATGATAGACTTAGCAACACGCTGGGTTGAGGCAATTCCATTAGTAGATATAACTGCAGAAACAATTTGCAAAGCATTATTGTCTATTTTTACAACTTTGGTTTTCCTAACACTATATTATCAGACTATGGTACTCAATTTAAATCACATCTTACTCAAGCATTTACTCATATGCTTAACATTACACAGGTATTTACAGCCAGGTACAGACCTCAATCAAATGGTTCGATAGAAAGAGCAAATCAAACCATAAAGACCATGTTAAGAAAAATAATTAGTGATCATGGACAGGATTGGGGCACATTCTTACCTTTAATTTTATTCGCGTATAGAGAAATACCTCATGAAACAACAGGTTTTACACCATTTGAACTCATGTTCGGTTCAAATCCTAGAGGACCATTACAGTTATTCAGTGAAAATATAATTAATACAGAAAAGGAACATATTAGTCCATTTGAATTGGTAGACAAAACCAGAAATAACATACTGTATTCAAACAAATATGCAGAAGAAAATCTTAATAAAGAAAAATAAATACCATAGGGATCTTAAAAACAAAAACAGGTACTTAAGGGAATTTAAAGTTGGAGATCTAGTTTATGTATTGATACCCAAAGACAATGAAATTGGATGGAGAGTAGGGTGGTGCTTAGAAATGAACTTTCAAAAATCTCTGCTCTCACCCCCTATTTTTGTTCATTTATATATAGAAACTCTTAAAATAAAATATTAAGGTATTCAGTTCATGTTTACTGGTAGCTCAATGGCGTCAAAGTTTAGGAGTATTGGACCGTGATGAAAATACATAGTGTACTGCACTGTTGTTATGTGTATAACACTGTATAATATTAATTAAAGTTATGTGGATTGTCCTACACTGCTGTACTAAGCATATAAAACATGTAAATAGGCCTGAAAGTGGTAATTTAATACACAGCAGGCCTAGTAAGCCTAGACAAAGAAACTATTAGCAACACAGTATAGGCCTACCTACACCACCTAGAAACTATTGGCAACATGCCAAGCTGATTATCCTTTGGTTGTGTATTGGGATGGAAAGTTGATTCCGGATCTCACAAATAAAGAATGCATCGACAGACTTCCTGTAATTGTTTCTGGGAAAGGAGCATCACAGTTGTTAAATGTTGCGAAACTGCCTTCCGGAACTGGTGCTGCACAGGCCGGAGCTGTCTTTCAAACTCTGCAAGACAGGGGTGTTAGTGACAAGATCAGAGGCATGTGCTTTGATACTACTAGTTCCAACACTGGTCGGATTAGTGGTACCTGCATCCTGCTGGAGCAAAAACTTCAGCGAGGTCTTCTATCACTTGCTTGCAGACATCACATTATGGAACTGATTCTGGGCGCAGTCTTCCAAGTCTGTCTAGGTGCCACTTCATCTCCTGAGGTTCTGCTATTTAAATGCTTCAAGGATCATTGGCAATTCATTGACAGAGCAAACTATGAAACATCACTGACAAATTCAGATGTGTCTACTTCGCTAGAAGATGTGCGCAACTCTCTGATTGAATTTGCTCAGAAGCATATTCAAGAGCAGCAGCCAAGAGATGATTATCGAGAGTTCCTGGAACTTGCTCTGCTATTTCTTGGGGTCGTGTCTGAAAGAGGAGTGCACTTCATAGCTCCTGGAGCAATGCACCATGCTCGCTGGATGTCGAAGGTTCTGTACAGCCTGAAGATATGGATGTTCAAAGGGCATTTCAGACTGACAACCAAGGAAGAGAGAGGTCTTCAAGAGCTGTGCATCTTTATTGTACGTGTCTACATGAGAGCCTGGTTCACGGCTAATCTGGCAGCCGCTGCTCCATACAATGATATGCTGTTGCTCCAATCAATTCTCAGCTACTCCGGAATCAACAGAGCTGTTTCCAGTGCTGCATCCAACAAGTTTTCAAAGCACCTTTGTACCTGTCCCCTGAATGGGTTGGCATTCTTCGATGATCATGTATCGGCGGAAACAAAAAGACGCGTGGTAAATTCTATGAATGAAAGCGGTAATGAGGAGCCGGAGGACATCAAGCTAATCTCTGTTGATTTGGAATCCTTCAACAACAGGAGGCTCGAGGACTTCGTGTCGCCAAAGTCTAAGAGATTCTTTGACATGGTGGAGTTTCAGACTGGATTCCTGGATGCTGACCCAGATGAGTGGACCAACCATGAAGATTATCGGCGATCTTTGGAGGCTGTTCGGCAGATTCCGTTTTCAACGACCATGCAGAGAGGGGTGTAGCATTGATTCAAGAGTACAGTGGAATCCTCACCAGAGATAAGGAGCAACTTCAGTTACTACTGCAGACTTTTCAACAGCATCGACAATCCTATCCAGACACTAAGAAACATGACTTCTTATCGGACTGATAACATTGAACTATAATTACAGGTAGAATATTGTAGATGCAGGATTATTTGTGCTTGTTTAATAACTCATTATACTGTTTAATGTTGTGTGAACTGATAAGCAAATGACAAGCAAATGTTGTGTTTGAGAAACTATCTTTGATTAAAAAAGCCAAAAATTCCAAAAGCGTGATCTGTTTACTTGTTGAACGTGGCCTACTTAAACTTTGGCTTCATTGAGCTACCTCTAAATATTAATATATCAGCACCAATTTTTTTTCTAGTTGTTTCTACATCCAAAGGAACAATTTAAAGGGGTGAGACCTAAAGAAATCAAGGTTTTAATTTTTAGTGGTTCCTAAGCACCACCCTAATATATATATATCTACATAATCAATGGTCCTCCCCCCTCCGCCTCACTTGGCGGGCAGTGGTGAAATAATTAAAAGTCGACCGGTCCACGGCGAGAATAAGGTTGAGTACCACTGCGATGGACAAGACAAACTGGGGGGTTTATTATAACGCCACTTGTTGTACCCGACACGCGCCCCATGGTTGCAACGTCTTTTTCGCACCACTGTTTTCTTGACATTTCATGCTATCTATTTATACATCTGTCTGTCTATCTATACATCTGTCTGTCTATCTATACATCTGTTTGTCTATCAATACTTATGTCTGTCTATCTATACATCTGTCAGTCTATATATAAAATGTCTCTCTAATTATAAATCTGTCTGTCTATCTATACATCTGTCTATCTATACATCGGTCCCTCTATCTATACATATGTCTGTCTCTCTATCATCTAGACTTGCTGTTGAGAAGTGGGTACGTGGAGAAGGCTAAAATGTCTGCTTGAAGTGTGTAAGAGTCTAATATTCTGGTGGAGCGTGATGGACAGTAGTGGAGGAAGGGGGGATGTAGGACTACTAAACAGATATATGAATGAGTGCTATTTGTTTTGATGTGTGAGCCCCACCCATCAATCCTTCCCCCTCCTTACTACAAAGCAATAGTCTGTAATTTTCTTTCCCGCATCCATTCCTCTGATGAGAAAGTTCACTAGACCGTCACTTCTTGTTATTTGCTTATCAGTTCACTAGACCGTCACTTCTTTTTATTTGCTTATCAGTTCACTAGACCGTCACTTCTTGTCATTTGCTTATCAGTTCACTAGACCGTCACTTCTTGTCATTTGCTTATCAGTTCACTAGACCGTCACTTCTTGTCATTTGCTTATCAGTTCACTAGACCGTCACTTCTTGTCATTTGCTTATCAGTTCACTAGACCGTCACTTCTTGTCATTTGCTTATCAGTTCACTAGACCGTCACTTCTTGTCATTTGCTTATCAGTTCACTAGACCGTCACTTCTTGTCATTTGCTTATCAGTTCACTAGACCGTCACTTCTTGTCATTTGCTTATCAGTTCATTAGACCGTCACTTCTTGTCATTTGCTTATCAGTTCACTAGACCGTCACTTCTTGTCATTTGCTTATCAGTTCACTAGACCGTCACTTCTTGTCATTTGCTTATCAGTTCACTAGACCGTCACTTCTTGTCATTTGCTTATCAGTTCACTAGACCGTCACTTCTTGTCATTTGCTTATCAGTTCACTAGACCGTCACTTCTTGTCATTTGCTTATCAGTTCACTAGACCGTCACTTCTTGTCATTTGCTTATCAGTTCACTAGACCGTCACTTCTTGTCATTTGCTTATCAGTTCACTAGACCGTCACTTCTTGTCATTTGCTTATCAGTTCACTAGACCGTCACTTCTTGTCATTTGCTTATCAGTTCACCGTGCCGTCTTATTCATCGGTGTCTCTTTACCCCCCACCACCTCAAACCTATCCGCTCTCTCCCCCATCCGCCCCACCCATTTCATAATCACCACACAAACAACAACAACAAACAATACAAACTCTCTTACAACCAAAAATATTATTGGTCGCCGATCAATTCAAGTTCAATCTATGTAAATATTAAGATAAATTATTGAGTGAGTGACGCACTGTATTATGTAGACATAAACCGCCCCCAACACACACACAAACCTTGGGCTCCCGTGGGGCCCCATACCAATGTAATGTCTCTTTAAAAATATTCCGGGCACCCTCATCCATACTGGGAAAGGTGCACTAAAAATTTCACACACAATGTTATACTACGTTGCGCAGCGATTGTTGGTGGCTTCAAGTGCGGCCGCACTGCCCGCACCATCTACCCTTTCTTCGTTATTTCCCGCTACATCACCCACCCACCAGGTCCTGCACGCAGCTGATAGCGACCGGAGTTATCGTATCTTGTGTCAACATTTTATCAGCGGTGAGAGGGTGTGTGTGTTGGGGTGCATCTTAATATAGACCAATAGTATCATGGCCCCAATTGTAATGAGTAGGTGTATTACTGTGTGTGTGTGTATATGTATGTGAGTGTGTCCTGGTTGATGGGAGTGTAAGGATTAAATGTATTGTAGTTCCGCAGTTTTTGATTTCTGCACAGGTTTAACTGTCAACTTTGACACCCCTACCCCCTATCTCCTCCATCCACCTACTCCTCCTACCCCTTCCCTAAATGTCCGAGGCCAACGAGGTGACAATAGCGATCATCCAGAGCTCAAGTGGATTGAATTGTTATGGAGGGCTATAGTGACGTGGATTAGTTTACCTTTCAGTGAGTGTTTGTGTCTAGATGTGTGTGTGGGTCTGATGATGGAAGGGGATAGTAGGGGGGGGGAGGTTGTTTATGTAGGGTTTTTATTCTGTTCAATTCACATGCGCGCACACCTTCGATATATACAAACGTATAAATTGCCGATAGGTGACAGTAGGACAGACATTACTCCAGACTATAGTTTAGCAGACGTTAAACCAGACTGTCGACAGAAAGAGACGAAGCAGAAGAACGGAAGACCGAATGACCATATAACATTCGTACGGCCATCATATGGAGTACAAAAAAGGAAAGGATAAACAACATCGAGACATTACTACAGATTGTAAGTATTCAAACAATACACGATTTCTCCGATTTAGTTAAAAAAAAGAAAAGATTTAGCATGTGGTTGATGGAATGCCCTCTTTAGCGCCAGATTAAATAGTAATTAATATGGGCCCTTTTGGCATCGTGGGCCCTTGAAGCTTTACTAATATATAAGAAAGGCTCTCTCGACTAGTTACAGTCAAAGGACCCAAAAGCATACTTAAAGTGGTGGGTAGGGAGGGTCCAAATTCGAAAGTTCCCCCGGGCCCCAGCCTGAGGGAGGCACGAATTTTTTCATTAAATATTAAGCACATAATCTCATATCATGCTTTATATTTAAGAGAGGCCATTGTTTACCAGATGTTTATTATATCAGATGAGGGGCAGGTGGCCAAGTAGTGTACAGCGCTCGACTGTCAACCTGAGAGTCCAGGGTTCGACCCTCTATGATAACCAAGTAAATGTGTCCGTGTCTTGGAGTAAGCTCGTTGAAAAAAGTCTTCAAAGTCCACCCAGCTTTAAATGAGTACCTGACCTAAAATTTCAGAAGTCAAGGCTGCTGGGCTGTTGATCTAGGTGCACGACCACTGCCATCGTCACACACCCCCTTTAAATATGTCGTGGCTATAGCAACAGATAAATTCTACACTTATCGTCTATATGTAATTCGACCACTGAGGGCCTAACTGGCAACGTATTTATTTTAGAACAACTAAGCTGTGTCTCTTTTGGTGATAAGATGTAGTGGGGGGGGGGGGTGGGGAAAGCAGCTAACAGAGTTTGTCAGATTTTTCTGGTTGAGCTCCAGCAACCGGCTGCAAAAAATAGTTTTAGGGATTGGAATCCACGGGATATAAATTAATCATCGACTTTTTTTTTCAATATTTTCAATGCACTCCCTTTGTTTCAACTGTCTTAATGTTGATCACTGCCACTTGTCCACATTACATTACCAATTTAAAAAAAAAACAACGTTATAGACAATGTTAGCATACATTCAAGCGTATAATGACACTGACCAAATTAAGAATTCGCCTCGTTCCGTTGACTATTATGGGATGGTTTGGGTTTTAATGTCTATTTGTTTGTTGTTTATCCTTTGTTTGATAATCTCTCCGCGCCATATTGACATTCATGTCTGTTACTTTCTACAGCGTCTACAACATCACGTCTGCTGTAAGGTTTAAACACAAAATGTCTCCATCAAGTTGTCCATTCGGGATGTGCGGTGTGCTGTGTTTGGCAGGTGTTGTGTTCACTGCCCCACTGACCTCTATGACCGGTGAGTGTGCTATCTACTCACGCATACGTCTGCTTTTCTATCTATCTATCTATCTATCTATCTATCTATCTATCTATCTATCTATCTATCTATCTATCTATCTATCTATCTATCTATCTATCTTTATATATATAAGTCCCTTATCTGTATTCATCTATATATCCATATATCTTTTTATCTCTCCATTATATATCCATATATAAATATCGATTCATCTATCTATCCATCTATTTATCCATATATCAATTCATCTCTCCGTCTATTTTTCCATATATATCTATAAATCGATCTATCTGACTATATGACTAGACACCATTACATTTTCCATCGCCAGTCTCACTTTCATGATTTAATTTAAATTGATTGATTTTTATTTCAAATATTGGCGGCAAACGTTTTATCTTACTTTTCTTAATCTTATTTTCTATCCATTTCTCTCGCTGTCTTTCTCCTTCACTTTTTCTCTCTCTTTCTTTCTCTCTCTCTCTCTCTCTCCCACTCTATCTCTCCCTCTCTCTATCTCTCTCGGTCTCTCTCTCGTTTAAGCGAGCATATTCCCCCCTACCACTATTATTCTTACCAGAATACAAGTACTATAGTCTAAAGTAACTTTTTTCTCACTTATCCAACAATTGAAATGTTCACGTGTGTTTCTATCCACATATACCCAGTCTATTGACACCAAGTTTATTGACACCCAGTCTATTGACACCCATTCTATTGAGACCATGGAAAACTTGTTGATGTTCTTCAACCGTCCGCGTCAGCTTATGTGACTTAGTTGCTATGACAAAGTGTTTATGAGATTGTGATATGATTGTTGAACCTCCATTTTCTGATGAGTCTAATTTGCCACCACTATGCCATCAGCCAGAGCCGTTTTTATGCATGTGGGGGAGGGCTCCTATCGTGGAATCTGTTGAGTCAGAGATTTCATGAGAATTATTACTTCAATTGGGCCGTTTGTTGGGTTGGTGGGGGTCTTTATGTGAGGCCCAGTTTGATTTTCAATGTGAACGGCCATCTATTCAAATATCCATGAACTCACTTAATTTGTGTATCATCCTGGTGTACTGTGAGTGAACACTCTGTGGACCACGTGTGTACCATCAGTGTACCCACTTTACTATTAGTTCGTTCTCATTATGGTAGGTATAAGCAATTTTAATTAAAAATTCTCAAACTATGAAAAATGTCTCCCTCCTAATAGTCCAGTGTAATGATTCTCTCGAGTTTCTCAAATATTTACTTAAACACACAGTGGGTCTCAATCTATGACGCTTAGCGACCCATCAAGACAAATGTTTAGTTTTTATTGCAATCCACCTGTTCAGAATAAACCATTTAAAAAAAACAAACAAACGTCCTGCACATGCCCCTGTGTTTTGTTTGGGGACTCCCTGATTATCTTTGAAACCCCCCTCCACCTTTTTCAGTTGTCCAACTCATTTACTTGCTAGTAATGGATAGACAAACTAACCCCTCCAACCCCCCAACCCACCCCTGAAAGAGTATTAATCCATTATAAGTGTTCAGAATGATCCAGCTCTTTCTACGGGCCTGACAGCGTTGATTTTGATGAGTAAACGACTAATGGACCAAATGTCTCTAAAGATTTACTTGTATGATTGGTCACTAACATACCTCTCTCTCTCTCTCTCTCTCTCTCTCTCTCTCTCTCTCTCTCTCTCTCTCTTTCTGTGCAGCTACTACCTTCAAAGTTTTCACGCAAAGTTTGATGCTCGGTGATGGTGTGAGCTCTTGTCTTCAGTCTTGCATGAAGCCAGGGAAAGGGTAGACAAACGATAGACCCAACCTTTTGTTGTCATGAACTTTAAGTTTGCCATTACAAAAGAACATTACATTGATTGAACAAGAGATTAGCTCAGATACTACAAGGAATGCACTCATTTATTTCAAATGCATTATATGTATACTAGCTGTACCATGCAAAACCTTTGCATAGAGTTATATCCCCTTAGGCCTGATCAGTTGGCTAGGTTATTTATGGTTTCGGACAATCAGATTTTTTCATGATTGTATTTTAAACTGGAATACTGTTGTGTTAAATATTTACTTTCGATTTAACGCTTTTATATTATTAGCTTACACAAATGTAATACAAGTTACCCCCACCCCTTTCAGTAGTCAGGCCATTTTTCAAATGTATACTTACTGCATTCGGTAATATTGGATTTGGGGCTTACTATTCACTTCAAAATTCTCTTCCATTTCATGTTTCAGTGCATGTGAAATCGACGCTTGTAGCAGACAGTGTTTGACAAACTCTGAGCCTGGTGTCACCCCTTTTGTTGGTAACGACGATAGTTTAATCGTGTTAACTATTTATTTACATCACAGAATGCATGTATGACACAGAAAGAGAATCGCTGTTTAAAAATTCATCTACCAATGAGTAAAAAGAAAATGCCGAAATTTGTGTTATTTTTCTATTTAATAGTTTAAAACATAGATATATAGACTTAATGTCTATGGTGTAGAACCTAAATATGGATACACAAACAGAGTAATACACAAATATGGTGGCCTTCGGGAAAACCCTTTTATATTGACTATGCGCATTCTGCCTAGTTTTTAGAGCATTTTCGAAAAAAAATGCTCTATTGTCCCCGTTTTGTCTGTCTGTCTGTCCGTCCGTCATCACCCTAGATCTCAACAACCATAAGTCCTAGACCCATGATGTATATATCATTTTGTAGGTCTTGGCCTGCCAAAAAATGACTTTTTTCCATTTCGCGATCTGACCTCTCAAGGCCGTAAAAGGGGCCTTCGTACCGTTTTTTACTATATAAGCTATATTAATAAAGGAGCGCTATATCTCAGCAACTATTAGTCCTAGACCCATGATGTATATATCATTTTGTCGGTCTTGGCCTGCCATGTGTACATCAAAAAATCATTTCGCGATAGGACCTCTGAGGGCCGGGCTTCAGGGCTCCTAAGGGGCTTATATATTATATATACACCTTGTACGTTCAATAACCCGTTCATTTGGTGTTAAATACTGCAGCACGTAGTTTCACCAAGATTTATTAAGAAACTCATCAAATGAAATAGTAAGCTTGTGTTCTGAGTTTAATTGAAAGTATCAGAGCTATGCAACAATTGACGGAGTTTTCGGACGATTAAATGACTATAATTTCGAATGTTTTCAATTATGAGTCCTATTTCAGTAACCACAAACCACTTGTAGTTAGATTTAAGAGACAATAATTTTTTTTCCAAATATAAAGAAACGTCTTTATAACTTTTTTTTTACAAATATATGCATTACACAATTGAATTTATAAACATTTCCAAAATTTACAAATATTTACTGAAAGCTAACAAACGTACTGATACATAATACGAAAATGCTCTAACACTTCATGTGTCCAGAATGGAACAGGCTTAATTGCTTGTTTATAATTTATAATCTTATGGCACATTATGTTGTAATGATATGTTATTTTTTTTTTTAAATGATTCTTCATCTCTGCCTTAACTCCGTTATATTTACTGTAGTCAGTGCATGTTGTAAGTTTTTAGTCCCTGTAGTACGGTAACGCACCAAATGAATGAGTTATAAAAAACGGAAGCAAATAAAAACAGAAGGGACACCGACGGTTATTGGAGGTAGATGTTTTTCTATAAAACTATGTCTTATTTGTAGAGTGAATAAATAAAAGAAAACACCATCGTCATCCTCGACATTTTGTGTTAATAAACAAATTATTAATGAAATGGTAAGTATTGTCATTTTTATTACTGGACATTTCTGTTAGACTAGTGATGTCAATTTAATTATATTTTAAGTAATGAGGATATTAGAGGATAATAACTTCACTATAATTGAAGTAGTAGTTACGCCTTCTGAAGAGATACGACATAGTATTATTATTTATTTGGTGGCAGCGATAAAAGAAAGACAATAGCTACTAGGTTAAAGTATTATTAACATGGTGGAAGTGGAAAACGTATAGTGGAGACAATTGCTACTAGATGTCAACCTGTTTTAATACCAGTTAAGTTTATCTATGCAAGTAATTTATTGTGGCCAAGAGCTGTATAAGCCCACTAATTGAGGCATCGCTTTTGTAGCCTAATTATTAATCAAGTAATTTACTGTGGCCCAGAGCTGTGAAGCACTAGTAAGCCCACATATCTAGATGTAATATAACCATAACTAATACTAAAGAGTGGCCATGAGTTATGAAACACACGTAAGCCCACATATCTACTTATGAACAAGTCATTGAATTACGAAGTGTCAAGTCCTCTCTATATGTCAACCAGTCTGATGGCAGCTGTGTAGAAACAAGCCTAGTCATCGATATAAATTACACTCACGTTCTTACATGTGTTTATGCCGCATTCTAGCGCATATAAAGAGTCGTTACTGACTAACACTCTTTAAGTGTAATAACAAGCTCTACGTCAACGATCAAGAAAAAGTGTACAGCGAAAGACAGGTCAACATAGGTCAAGTCCTACCTACCAGAATTTGGTCAAGTACTAAACTGGACCAGAGACAACATTGACTGGACGTAAAGACAGATCAACAATAACATTCCTTTCACCATGTGTTTACATTCAACCTCACGTGTGAAACAGACAGAAGCAAAGTTAAGTAATGATGATAATGCACATGTTTATTTCATTTGTATATTTTATTATTTAAAATATTTAATTCCATGATGATAAATTTTGCTGAGTAAGAATATTGCATATATTAGAAGAATTGACTCACTCAATTAATTGTTGTTGATTTGTTTGCAATGTCATTTATTATTAAGTATAATTTATTCATATAAAGTATTTTGTGTATTGATTGTTAAAATTAATTTGAGAGGTCTCGGAAAATCTATTTATATTATCTCTCTATTTTAAATCACCGTTGAATCATTGATCGAACAAATTACATAAAATGGCATATTTTGGATCTTTGGAAGATAATACTAAAAGATGGTTATGGTATACAGATTTGTTATATCTCAGAGGAAGAGAAATATCACACTTTATGAAAGAAAGAGATAAGTATCATGAATTACACAAAACAAGATATGCAGGAACTTTACCTGGCATAAACAAATTTGATGGAAGAACATTTGATATCGATGAATATTTTATCACTTTTGAATATTTTTATGATCGGAATAATATACAACGTAGTAAATGGACAACTGAACTATTTGAATCTTGTGAATGTGAAACAAAAGAAGCTCTAATCACAATACCTAACTATGATGAGCTTACATATTGCCAAGTAAAGTCGAAACTGTACAGATATTTTTATAAAAACAAAAGAGCTCGAGAATTGAATGTGATGAACATAAATTGGATTCTTGGGATGTAACTTGTTTGAAAGGACGACACATTGGTTTGCAATATGGGAAACTAGCAGAATTTATTACAAGAGAAATTCGAGTAGAAATTATACAGAAATGCACACAAACAGAATATGTAGATGGTGAAACTAATGATACACAATATCAGAATATAATGGAGAAACTTTTCAGATTAAACATTAACATGGAGTTAATCATTAAAAAAATTGATGAAGTGGAAACAAAATTTGGAAGTATACAGGCTGACATAGGCGATTTGAAAAGTAAACTACACACGACTGAGCTAATATATTCTAATGAGCACAACATAAACAATGAAGTTATCTCAGTAATAGAAGAAAAATCAAATACAATTGAATGTGAGATTACATGTATAAAAGAGAAAGTAATTTATAAAAGTCAGACAAGTAATAATAAAGACAATAAAGGTACTCAAACAGATTCTAGTGACAACATTGGTTCAGAACATATTGTTGATACAATGGTGTTGGAAACGAATTGTAAGAATACAAGATATTTGAATAAGAAGGATAAACAAATCGTGTCTTTAAATGAAAAAAAACTACGAATCACACGGATACTAAGAAATCTAGAACAAGACCAATTGTCAATGTATCTAGAACAAGATCAAATCTCAATAACTTTACTATGAGAACAAATGTTAATGACTCCAGAAGTAGAGTAGAGATGTATCCCTCACATAAAAATTAAACAACTCAACCAGAAGTAATTGTTTGCAATTATTGTCGACATATGGGACACAGATATAAGGACTGTAGGTCAAGAAGAATGAACATTGTTACAGCTGTTACAGGAGAGATCACATTGAGAAACAATGCAGAGAGTACATGACTAATAGAAGGATAGATCCCAATAGAAAGATGATGCATGACTATAGACATCATATAGAAGTAAACCAGAATGACCACAGATATGAACGCTATAAGAAGCCAAACAATTATAATAGAATATGTCATAGCTCTAACAGATTTAATGAATATAAGAGAAACAGAAGAAATTATGTTGGACTGGAACAACATAGAAATGTCACCAGAAGATTGGTTTGATAAAAGAGCCAAATGTTTTAAGAATAAATTTAAATTTAAAAGGCAAGATTATTACAGGCCTAAATTTGAAGAAATAATATAGTCATTTTAAGTTAAAATATGATTTTTTTTTTAAATACACAACATGGGTCATGATGACCTAGACATCAATGTGATGTTATATAAGGTTAAAAGCAATAAAATAAATTTGCTGCAGTGGGAAACAAATATATATATGATTTTTGTGATACAGCCATCAATGTTAATGAGATATTTCATTTTATTTGTTAAATGATATTATAATATTAAATTTTATCATTGTGTTTGATCAATATTGACATGGTGGTATTCTAATTGAAATGCACAGACAATTTTTTTTTTGATTATTTAAATACATGGTGGATTTGTTTGTAAAGATTTGGTATCTAACAAATATAATATTTTCTAGAATGAAGTAGTAATATAGTAATATATTGTAACACATACAAACATTTTTTGCATTTAAGAAATGTTATGAAGATATTAAATAAGAGTATAAGTACTAAAGAGAATTTTGTAAATTTTTTTTGGCTATGGAATTTTGGAAAAAGTACTTAGCTAAATGGAGATTTTTTTAGTACACTGAATGTATTGAAACATACTTGTTGACAATTTTCCTATTGTTCACAAGAGGATAGAATGTCTTAAAGTAAACTAAGGACTTTGTAATTATTTAGCCTGACTACTGTATAAGGTAATATATGATGCATTGATTAGTCTTAACATGCATTACTGTTTTTCTTCATTGACAATGTTGTGTCAAAAACATGTTATTTTTCTATGTATATATATATATATATAATTTTCATGTAGATTTATTCAGAGTTGTGACACTGAATTACCTGGATAAATCTCAGTTATGTCAGACGTTGAAGTTGTTAATATATATATGATACACACTTGTTTGCATCAAAGTTAAGTGCAATTAGTATTATAACTAGTATTATGTTTTTAAGGGTATTACATAGTGGTAAAAAAATTCATTTGTGAATGAAATTTTAATGGGATTGTGGGGGTGTCATAACTCCGTTATATTTACTGTACTCGGTGCATGTCGTAAGTTTTTAGTAAACATGAAAAGAGATATGTTAAAGGGAATTCCCTGTAGTACGGTAACGCACCAAATGAATGGATTATGAAAAACGGAAGCAAATAAAAACAGAAGAGATACTGACGTTTATTGGAGGTAGATGTTTTTCTATAAAACTATGTCATATTTGTAAAGTGAATAAATAAAAGAAACCACCATCGTCATCCTTGACATTTTGTGTTAATAAAGAAATTATTAATGAAATGGTAAATATTGTCATTTTTATTACTGGACATTTCTGTTAGACTAGTGATGTCATTCTAATTATAAACTATGTAATGAGGACACTAGAGGATAATACCTTCACTATAATTGAAGTAGTAGTTACGCCTTCTGAAGAGATACGACAATCTCATTTATGTTGAATAACAAATGTTATTCTTGTGAAAATGTGTATTATAAAATATTTACATCGCTTTCTAAGAGAAAATTGTTATTCATTTTTGCTCATTTATGTATCATTTAAGAGTTTTTTCATAAAAATGAAATGTGGTAATTTTTAAACAAACTGGCATGCCCCCCCCCCCCAACCCAAACCCAGATTAACAAGAAAACACACACACAAGAAGAAAAATTGAGCATTTTTTATGAAACATCAGAATTGTTCTCCATAATATATAGACATACAGACAAGCAGACAGATAGATATATAGAAAGATAGATAGGCAGACAGATAGATATATAGAAAGATAGATAGGCAGACAGATAGATATATAGACACGAAAATAGATAGACAGACAGATAGATATATAGACCGACATATAGACAGACAGACAGATAGACATATAGACAGACATAATGATAGGCAGTCAGATAGATATATAGACAGACATATAGATAGGCAGACACACACACACACACATATATATATATATATATATATATATATATATATATATATATAGACAGTCAGATTGATAGGCAGACAGATAGATATATAGACAGACAATTAGATAGATAGACAGACAGACAGAATGAAAGATAAATAGATAGATAGAGAGAGATAGATGGTTGGATAGATAGATAGATAGATAGATAAATAAATAGATTGATAGATAGATATATAAATAGAAAGATAGATAGATAGATAGATATATAGGTAGATAGACAGATAGATATATAGATAGATAGATAGACAGATATATAGATAGATAGATAGATAGATAGATAGATAGATAGATACATAGATAGATAGATAGATAGATAGATAGATAGATAGATAGATAGATAGATAGATAGATAGATAGATAGATAGATAGATAGATAGATAGATAGATAGATAGATAGATAGATAGATAGATAGATAGATAGATAGATAGATAGAGATAATCTTTATAAACCATCCCCTTGCTAATATAAAATCCAGCCAAACCAGCCAAGACAAGTGCCCTGTGTAAATATTCCAGCATGTGAAATTATTATTATGAACCTCCATACTTCATGCTTGCATTTTAAAAGTTATTTTACCATTCAGCTTAATAAATAGTTTATTTCAAAACTTTACATTTATCTTTTACTTTCTCATTGATTAAATTATTATATTTAAAGAATATATGTGATAAGGTGGTGGGGGGGGGCGGCTAAGCTCATATCCGGGGCGTGTCTTCAACTTGATTGGATCTATCGCCTCCTCCAACCCCCCCCCCCCCACACACACACCTACCTCCAGCACTAATAAATGGGGAGCCACATTCTCGGATTGTAAAATTTACACACATCGTTGGGTTGTATTATTCAACATGTGGTTGGGGCAGTGGCGTAGCTAACTGGGGTGGGGTGGTCCACCCAGGTGGCAGTTAGTTTCGCTTCTGAGTGCGGCACACCTCAGTTGTCCCCCTCCCCCCTACACACATCATGCACCACGTAAAAAAAATCACCCATCCGTGATCATGACTAAATCAAGAGCCTTTCGTTACAAGTACAAGATACAAAAGTGATGTCCATTAATATGTGTAAACATCAAGTAATACATTTCAAAATTATTCACTTTTTTAAACGATTCGCCGTGTGTCTGATATAGACATGAGCAAACCAGTGGCGTAGTGTGCCGTGTGTCTGATATAAACATGAGCAAACCAGTGACGTAATGTGCCGTGTTTCTGATATAGACATGAGCAAACCAGTGGCGTAGTGTTCCGTGTGTCTGATATAGACATGAACAAACCAGTGGCGTAGTGTTCCGTGTGTCTGATATAGACATGAGCAAACCGGTGGCGAAGTGTGTCGTGTTTCTGATATAGACATGAACAAACCAGTGGCGTAGTGTTCCGTGTGTCTGATATAGATATGAGCAAACCAGTGGCGTAGTGTTCCGTGTGTCTGATATAGACATGAACAAACCAGTGCCGTAGTGTTCCGTGTGTCTGATATAGACATGAGCAAACCAGTGCCGTAATGTGCCGTGTGTCTGATATAGACATGAACAAACCAGTGCCGTAGTGTTCCGTGTGTCTGATATAGACATGAGCAAACCAGTGCCGTAATGTGCCGTGTGTCTGATATAGACATGAACAAACCAGTGCCGTAGTGTTCCGTGTGTCTGATATAGACATGAACAAACCAGTGGCGTAGAGTGTCGTGTGTCTGACATAGATATGAACAAACCAGTGGCGTAGCGAGCTTAACTCGCACCCGGGGCACAATACTTTTTTAGCATCCCCCTTCCATTCAAAAACCGTATAATATTAAATTGTAAATCTACCATTAGGAGCATTTTTTGAGTAGCGCCCGGGGCATGATAACCCCCTTGCTCCCCCCTCACTACGTCACTCGAGCAAACTATGACCCTCGGGCCAAACGCGTCCCCCGATTGTCTGTTTCCTCTGGCCCGCGCTCTGCTCCTCTCTGCTCGTGTATATCAAGGACATTGACATTTAATTCTTTTTACATTATATAAACGATCCAACAATTTTGGTTTGGCCCTTACATCACACTTAAGAACCCATTGAATCCCGCAAGTTCAATAAATTAACCCCCACCCTCCTCCCCAACCCTATTTCCTGGTATATACCGTCCCTGGTGTAACATCCCGCCACTGTCACCCTGCACTTTTCCTGGATATTAGTACACACGGTGAGATAAACTACCTAATGTAAATTCACCTCTGCACAATACACATTTAAAATTTGAGAGTGAGTGGTCCATCTCTCAAGTGTACTAGATAATCATAGTGTATGATTCCTACTATATATCCGAAGGTTAATATAGTATTTCCCGGCTATCCAAATGGAGTATAACTTCATACATGTCATCAAAACTATTTAACCAGTTTGCAATTGTAAACAATTCATGGTGTCTGATATGTATCATATCTATTAAATATTATATGCATAATTTAAAGTGAATGCTTTAAAAAAAATAAAACTATTCCAAAAAAAAAATAAAGATTTTAAAAAAAGTAAACTTATATATGAACCATAATTTCTTAACAGTATGTTGCGCCTAGAGCAAAGGGTAGGTAAAATTTATGCTATGGGTAAAGTAATCGTTTGAACTAGCTGCTGTTCGATTAACAAATTTAATCGAAATAAACGCATAATTACAAACAAAATTCGCAAACACTTTATCGTTCTTTGATTTTTCAACGTTATTTACCCGAAATTTGGTTACCTTAATATTTCTTATCTATTAATTTATAATTTATTTATATGTTATATATCAAATTAATCAGAAATGAATGGGCTTTATAGATATAGTAATTAGTTTTAAATTAGATCAATATTTTTTTTAATGAACTTGGAGATGAAAGTTTTCTTTTTTGCTTAAATCAACATTCACACACACTCTCACAAACAGTATGAAATGAAAAAAAAATCTGAACACAAATTTAATGCAATTGAAGTTTATTTGTATTTCATCACATATATTACACAAAATGTGCAAACCTGAAACGAACTGAGTTACAAAAAACATGCAATTAAGTCTGTTCCAATCTTGGACACAGGACGTTCAAGCGCATTTTCGTGTTATGTATTATGGGTTTTATAAAAAGTAAGGGAAGTAAGTCATGTTGAATAACTGTTACTTTGTACACCCCTTTGTTAATATAGCTTATATAGTAAAAAAAGGTACCTAATAAGCTCTTTTATTCCCCCTCGGAGGTCAGATCGTGAAATGAACTTTTGTTGTACACATGGCAGGCCAAGTCCTACAAAATGATATATACATCATGGGTCTAGGACTTATTGTTGCTGAGATCTAGGGCGCTCCTTTGTTAATATAGCTTATATAGTAAAGAACGGTACTTAATAAGCCTCCTATTTCGGCCCTCAGAGATCAGATCGCGAAATAGACATCGCGATGCACACATGGCAGGCCAAGACCTACAAAATGATGTATACATCATGGATCTAGGACTTATGGTTGTTGAGATCTAGGGTGATGACGGACAGACAGACAGAAAAAACGGGGACAATAGAAATTTTTTTTCGAAAATGCTCTAACAAAGTTATGTATGTTTTTGTTAATACATGCATTTTTTGAACTTTTGTAAAGAAAAATCAGAGTCCTCCTTAACTTTTTTAAAGCTAAAAGTGTGCCAAATTATATGTCTCGTTACGATGTTTTCAAAGTATTTTTTTATAATGAAACTTTATATTTTTTTTTAATTTTGATATGTTTTTTTTTATTATTTTAACCATTTTATACACAATCAAAAAGCTATAAAAAATAATTAAAATGGAAAGTCTAATTAATGAAAAACAGCGCATACGCTCTATCTCTTTGCATATAAAACACATATTTAATCGAAAAAATACTACTACTCTCTCTCTCTCTCTCTATATATATATATATATTTATATATATATATATATATATATATATATATATATATATATATATATATATATATAATTCGCCACGTAGCAAGACGCAAGTATGTATATATATATATATATATATATATATATATATATATATATATAGATTAGTCGCGTTTGCGAATTCCGAATACGTCAAAGTCAGCAAGACACTCTCAGCATTCAACAACGTTCGACAACTCACGTTGTTTTCTTATTTCTCGCTGCTACTGTTGTGGGGGAAATCTTGATTAAGTAAATATTATAATTTTTTATTATAATTAAAAAAAAATCACAATGATTAATGCGCGATTACGGGTGACCGTACACAAACTTACCTTTTATTTATTAGAAGTCATCATAATCGTACATAAATATAAAGTTCCCTCTGGTCAAAATTCGAGCGCTTTTCCCCATTAATTTTTGATTTATAAAATTTATTTTGTGAGAAAAAAAAACAACATTTCTCTTAGTATTGTTTTCTTTCTTTTTAAAGCAGAGCAATCTTTAGGTACCTTGCTGGTAGAAAAATAAAATCTCGGCTTCCGCTTGCAATACTCATTCTGGACTTTTGTCAGTCGATTCATCATCACTATGAAAGTTCGTAACCGATGACATTGAAATTTCACACACAAAAATTGCTGTTAATTTCTCATCGTGTTTTTATTTGCTTATTTTATAGATATCACACCAATCATAATCAAAATTAATATTTTTGGTAGAATTATCTCTTTACTTTTACGTTTTTTTTCCCTAAAAAACCAAGGGAGGTAAATCAAAAGACAGCGAGTGCTAACTAATATTTCGTCAATATTTTGTATTTTGGCTACAATAATCTGTTCTGTTAACGTCCTTTGGGGCCACTTCGAATTCATAGATATGCTATTCTTTTTATAGACTGATTGTTAACGCGGTCAAATATATATCACCATTATCAAATCCAACTGCGTGCCTACTAGCCGGTCCGGGTTACTAGTTAATTAAAATGTATCGAAAAATTGTTCTCTTCACTTAAAGTAAAAACCAAGGAAGGCATGGGCGTATTCATAAGGGGGGGGCAAGGGGGAGGGGCATTTGCCCCCCTTCACATTTTGAAAAAATGTCATATAAGAGGGGGGCATTTGTTCCCCCCCCCCCTTACATTTAAAAAAATGTCATAAAGTTGTTATTTGCCCCCCCCCTTAAAAATTTTTGCCACCCCCCTGGAAAAATTCCTAGCGAAGCCCATGAAGGGAGGTAAATCTATTTACAATTTACAATAGATTATTTCCTTGCATGTTGTTCGTAGCAGTGCCTGGTATGCATGGTCCAAACAATGTTCGAATGGGCTCCAGTTGATTGAAATAGTCCACGGGGGGAGGGGGGGATAACCCGGCATCGGGTGCCGGTTGGAAAGTTTGGTGTTATAATTCTATAAGGTTACGTTGCATTTAATCTCGAAGGGTACATTACATTATATCTGTAAAGGTACTGTCAGGGATGGCTATAGTTTTGTTTCACGTATGGCGATGGTGTTCTTTTATCTTCTTTATATTTAATTACTTTCTTTCCTTTTCTTTCTTTACACACAACTAATGCAATTCACAAACTCCGTTCTATTAATTAAAATCACTTTATTGAATGATCTAAAGCACTTATATCCAAGAGTGAACATCAAATATTAAATCAATTCTACACAATAAATTACTACATCAATTGTCGTTCCGTCAATACAATACTACTGTTCCTACTCATTCCTTCGTTTCTTCCTAATTCACTCCTTTCTTCAAACTTAACAAAAACTACACTGCCCCCGTCTCTTTCTGTCGTGACCTGTATATCTCCGCGTCCCTACAACTGACCAACGCTGTCCCTTTCGCCCCGCCTTTACTTCCCACCTGTCTAATTACGTAACACCTAACTCTACACGCTGCTGCTATTAATCATCAGTCCTGACCTATTTTCACTGTCCGTGCAATTCGTTTGTCTACTTAATTATCTGTCTATCAATCTATCACTCAATCTATCTGTCTATCTATCTAACAATATGACTGTCTATCTATCTATGTCTGTCTATCTATTTTCACTGTCCTTACAGGTACATTAAGTTTGATCTCTAAGATTACATTACATCCGCGTAGCGATAAAAACTTTGTCATTTCTAATATGCTTGAAGTGCATACTACTATAACCATAGCTATATGACTATAACAGTACTTGGAAGAAACAATTTATTTTTAAATTCGAGATTATGAGTTATTTTTTTCCTAGCACTTGAATGTCACATATGAAGTCATCAAAATATGCCGTCCCAAAGCGAAGTTAACAGAAAAAATGTAACAACAGTGCAGTTTCTATGTGTGTGTGTATGTGTGTGTGTGTGCATGTGTATGTATGTGTTATTGTTTGATTTGGTGCTGTTTGATTTGTTGTAGACTCGTTCATGGGGGGCGGGGGGGAAGGGGGGGAACATGGGCTCGGTCATTTCTTTTCTGCCCGAACTCTTGAAGAATTCACGTGGTGCCAACATCTTTAGAAAGTAGTGGGGGGGGGGTAGGGTTAAACTATGAGATCCGTCAGCCAACAACAATGTTGACCCAATCAGTCGTGTTCCAGTCCCAGTTAGCCGGATTTTTTTCCTTGTGTTCATTCACCGATTTGTGATCATCTGACCAAGTCTACTGCTCTTTTAAATGATTTGTTGTAACACGCATAAGAAAATGTACCCATAATGCGTCCTTCAACCTCATTACTAGTCCTGCTCTTGAATATATTTGACTTCAGGAGCCGCACTTCTCCGTCTCTTTAAAGATCGGCTGTAATATCGAGGACCGTATATCTAATTCGCATTAATGTACAATGTCCTAGTCCGGCTGGAAGGGGAATTAACTCCAGTCGTCAGCAAAGAGTTATGAAGTCTGAAATTCGTATCTAGTTGTGCACCTTTACGTTGAGCTATGACAGACATATATATATATCCCACTTTTCCCTTTTCCAGGATGGTTTGGTAAAATGGCGCAATTGTTTGAATTAGCTGTATAGTGTTTCATAGGTCAAGTTAATGCTGATTTACACCAGACAACAGATTTAGAGTGAAACAGACGCAGGCGAATTAATCTTCTTCACAATAAATGTGTTCATTTGTAACTGAAGTTTATGTAGTTTTCATTTTGACAATAACGTAAAAAAGATAAAACGATATATGTATCTAAATTCTATAATGGTTTAATTTATTTACAAATGTAAATCTAATAAATGTGAAAATTTAAAATGTTTTTTTTTTTACTAATAAACTGCATGTAAAAGAAAATGATATACAACAGAAGATTAGTAAATATGTTATAAAATTGTCATGCGCAATAGTAGGCTTCCTTTAAAAAAAATTAAATTAGATTTGTGTTGTGAATTTCTTTTATCCTAACCAAAGACGAGCGAATGACGTATCAAAGAAGGTGTATATGGATGTTCGAGAGGCATAGAGCGCACGACTTTCTACCAAAGAGTCCTGGGTTCGATCCATTCTGAGAACCAAGTTAGTTTTCCCCAGGACCCTTTGGTCGACAATCAAGCGCTTTACCACACGACCATTCGTCCTCTGTATGATACAAGTCTGTATGAGTTGTTGTTGTTTTACTACATTGACGCATTGGATTGGCTGGCCATTTACACTGTCTGCGTACTACTCGTTATTATTACTGGGACTGACTGATGAATCGGGTAGTCTGAAAGCTGTAAAAGCTTGAACTGAAAGAGAGACGTCATGCAATGCTGCTTCGTTGTTCAGGCTAGCTCAATTATAGTTATTCTCTTCTTAATTTTATTTTTTCCACCAAGTTTGTGCGGCTAGGGGAGGAAACTGTTGATTTTTTTTTATTTATAATGTTCTGTATAACAGATGATTGAGTTAGATTAGATAAATCTCATCTAGTAAATTGTTTGCCCCTGCCTGAAGTTCCTAAATAGGCGATCGCCCCGCCCACTCCATCTGTATTGTACATGAGGCTGTAGGTGCTACGACATGTACTTTTATTTAAAGCCCCTAAATTACGGTAACAAATCTGTCTAGGGACCTAAAAATTCTTATATAAGCTGATCGACAACACTAAATATGGCCATCATACTGGTGCTTCGACTAAAGCCGTAGCTTGATATTGTTGGCTCAAATGAATATACCTTTAAATTTAATGTTAATCGCCTCACACCCAATTTTACGAGTGAGTCAAGTGTTTTACCAGACAACTTTGTGGGTATTATGGAGGCGATTTTCGTTCATAGAGTATTGATACTGCTTCAGCGGACATATTTTATTTTAGTTTTTTTTAACTTTTGTTATTTGAATGAAAGTGTTTATTCCGAATATGTTAGGCTTAAACGGACACATAGATATCTTTGGACGGACCCGATTGTCGCGCATGCACACATCTATGCCACTGCATAACGATTAAATCATACAATTAAAACAAATATCATAAAATAAGCAAAAAAAAAACAATAATAAAGTTGAAATATAGCTAAGCTAAGTGCATATTTGCCACGGGTCCGAAAAAAATCAGACTTTATTGGGACCTGATCTGAATAACAATCGGAGTTTATTGATACCCGGGTCCGATAGTCACTTCGAATATATAAATAATAAATATAAATACTGAAGTCTTTAAAATAACTTAAAAAATGTATCATTTTACTGTTTGCTAATTGGATCATTGAAATAACTTTTTATTACTTATGAAAATGGCGACTAGTGAAACCTCAGTCGAAAATAATTATATGATTCTGGATGAACTGAAATGGTTTGTTTTTAGTAAAACCGACAATGTGTATATTTCTCAAGTTCCTGACGATGGGGGTGAACGTGACAAAATTTGCATAACTTTTTACCAGCGGCACGTTTGCGTGGCACAATTGCAAACAATTTGTCTCGTAAGATACTCCCTTAATAGGGAGCCGGAGCCGAGCAGGAGCCGTCAAATTTTTGGGAGCAGGAGCCGGAGCCGAGCCGGAAAAAATGGACGCTGCGCAAGCCTGGTCAGGTCCTTATTTTACACCTTAAATGTAGTGATAGAAAACATATAGCCTATGGATCTTAAAAGACATGTAACATACAAAAAGTTTAATTTTTGTCATGGTTTTTAAGGGTTGGTCATCAGCATTTCTGAATTCAACGTTCTTTTTTACTATATATTAATAATTATTAAATTTTTTTTCATTTTTAGGACCCCATTCTACACTTGAAACATAATGATAGAAAATAAAAGGCCCAAGGAGTCCAAAATGGTACCTATCCTACAAAATTGGTTTGTTTAATTTTTTTTTCATGCCCTGTAAGGGCCGGGAATCAGTGAATTTCAAAGTACCCTTATTTACTATATTTCCTGTATTAATATTTATATCATTTTCAGGGCCCAACAAGCATTAATTTCTTTAACATATTTAAGTATTTTTTTTTATAATCTTATAGTTGGCAGCTTCCTTTGTTTTGTAAACAATTCAGGTAATCTCTTAACATGGCTGACAGTAATTTATATAGAATATAGAGGACCTTTTTTACAAATTTATTTCATGCATTTAAACACAATTTTATTTTGGTTTCTTTTAATAAATAACAATCAATACTATAATTTCGGAATGTTTATAGAGGTAAAGTAATAAAAATATTTATCAAAATATTAATTGTCGCTAAAATTGGAGAGTACCAAAAGTTTTTAACGTCAATCAATTGAGGCCTAAATTTATGATTCAGTAACTAACATAGATTTTTTTGTAAAACCCAGGAAATAATTCGCAAATTATCTATTTTACATCAACTTTTATGCAACTTATGATGTTTAAAAACTTAAAAAAAAAATATTTATTGTAGAACATTTAAATTTAAAATTTACTGAGTACAAAAGTTGTTTTAGAGCAATACATACCATGTTCGATTACTAATACAATTAATACTGTATAATATACAGTAAAACTTTAACAAGAAATGGTTAACTTTACATCAACGTACATTTACGTAATGCATTGAAGTGTCAAGCCATCACAGATTCGTCATTATTCCTTGACGTTTATAATAAATGTGACTGCTTAAATAGGATTCAAACGAAACAAACATTTATTCATAGCATCTGGTGATGGAGGTGAGATTTTGAAATCACCAGATGTCGGTTTAACTAGTTGTTTCCTCAGTTCAAATGAATGACACGTGAGTGTGACATAATTACCATCCATAGCCGAATGAGCAACGGCTGTCGGGAGGGGGCCGAGAATTAGGTGTCTGGACTCGCACGGATTCGAAAAATTAGCTTACTGCAAGTGGATCGAAATCACTACCAAACCATTACGAATTTCATACAAGTGTGAGATTACATCACTTAATATACATTCGGCCTACTCGACAACAAAATATTTAATAGAATCACTTGTATATATATATATATGTATATATATATATATATATATATATATATATATATATATATACTGATAAATAAAGGCCCGGTACCCTGACCGGCTAGTAGGCACGCAGTTGGAGTTGAAAATGGTGATATGTATATATATATTTGAGAGCGATAATAGTCTATATACAAGCAAAAGTATATCTATGTCCTCGAAGTGGCACCTGTAGCCAAAATACATTTAAAATGTATGTTCATGTTAAAATCAAAAAAAGCATTAAAAAACAGATTTTTTTTTATAAAAATGTACTGAAAAGTAAAAAAGAAATCACTAATTTATTATGCCATTTTGCACCACGAAGGCACGATACAGCACACATCGGGAAATGACGGCAACGAGGATTTTTGTATTTATAGCGACGGCGCTCCCATTCTGCAAATAAAAAAAAATTGTACCATCGGGACGTCATAGATTATCTAGCCGAACGTCAGTTATACGTTGAAAGAGGGAATTTCCCACGTCCATTTTAGCCATGATCAATTAAAAATCAGTCATCGAGCAAAGAGTTTCTCAGTCTTATTGTTTACGTTTGACGACGTTAAAATGCTATCTGTTGTAGAAAAAACTAAAATAATTTGAATGCTATTATATATGATTATTATTTAATATTTAGGACTTTTACATTTCTTAAAAAAAAACACATAAACTATTTAAAACTGTAGATTTTTGGAAAAGAAATATCGAATCGACTCAACGCAAGACGCCATATTTTACATTTATATTTATTGCATTCGATTATATTGGATTTTGGGCTTACTATTTACTTCAATACTGCCTAATTTTTATAAATTACATATTATGACACTAATATACAGAGCCTAATCTTAAACTCTGCTTTTGAGCCAGTTTGATGCGTCAGTATAAAGATGCACTCATTCCAGGCCCGTTTGCTCTATTTAGAAACAATTATTTCCTGCCCGCCCTGCTATTGGCCTGGCCTCTGCTGAAGAATGCCTTTCTCCTGCTGTAGAACGTTTCCACTACGGGGCTGACTCACACCCATTCAAGATAAGCATCCGGTTTATAGGCAGAGAGACACACAGACTTGTGGGAAAAGACAAATGCACCATTAAGAAAAGATGACCGATAGATACAAAACCGTTCTTATTGACAGACAATCAAGGTGGCCTCCCATTCCCCACAACCGACTATAAAACAGGGCCCCTCTGTAAAAGGGGACCCATCTGTAAAAATTAAAAAAAAACTTTTTGCGACCCACAGGAATTGTCAATATGAATACTTGTCAGTGGCCCAGAGCTAATAAGATTTGACATAAGCGGGTGGGGACGTCATATGGGGGGCATTTTTCTAAGATATTTCAGGGGCCCAATATTTGCAATTGGCGGCAACATTTTTGCCTGGGGCCCAAGTATAACTTTTGCATATCAGCCCAAAAGTAGCTTTACCTTTTGCCCCCTAATGCACTGTTTCCTAGCGAACCCCTAAATTTACCTTTGCCAAGGACCCTTCAAATATTACCTTTCTTTAGGACCCCCCAAAGCGTACTGGAAAGCTGCCTTCACGATTGCAGAATAAGCACATAAGTCGGTCGGTAGTAAGACAAACAGTAACTTGACTTACTTCAACTCCAGGCAATAAATGACAAATACCATTTTCTTTTTATAAAAAATTATTTTCTGCTTTTTACTGCGCAAGAAAAACGTTGTTTTTTATAAACAATTTTTTATAATGTATTTTTTAAAATTTTATATTGCCATTCAGCTCAATAAATGATTTATTTAAAACAATACTTGTATATTTTAACTTTCTCATGTATTTATTATTATTTTTCCCCCCTTCATTTTGGAAAAATCTTAAAAAAGATGTCACAATAAAACATGGACATCACAAGCGGTTTAATTTATTATGTGCCGGACACAACAGTAGAAACATCTATTGTTGATCTAATCAGTGACACAGACAGGCAAATTTACGAAGTTGTTATTTTGGTCGCTATAACATTTCTCATTGGCCTGTGTGGCGTTTTCACCAATATCACCAACATTATCATCTTTGCTAAACAAGGTTTAAGCAGCTTGGTCAATATTGGGTTAATGGGGCTAGCCGTCGCAGATCTTCTAAGCTCGCTGACCATTGAGTGGCATTGTATAAGTTTTAACCCTTTGCTGATCATTTCAGACATCGGTTTCTTCCCGCCGTAGGTCCAGCACCTGACGGCCGGGATGCCTCACAGTGCTTTCGCTTGCATCACCAACTCAATCACGGCGTACATCACGGCTGAGCGCTGCCTCTGCATCTCTGCTCCGCTCAGGGTGAAGCGGATGCTCACCCCGACAAAGACTATGGTCATCGTGTGTTTCATCTATGTTTTGGTTACTATTCCGTTGTTGCCCGAAATCGCCACTGCGTATCTAGGTTTGAAGCGTTTTGATGACATCAATAAGACCAAGGTCGGACTCGTCTTCATAGACGATAGATACAAGGTGGACGTTCATCTCTTTCCTCGCCGTCGTCATCTTCACCTCTATCCTCGTCGTCAAGCTCAGACAAAAGACAAAATGGCGTCAGATGTCCACCTTCGAAAATGTACAATCGGAGACCATCTCCAAGAGGGACAAGGCCGCTGTCAAGATGGTCATCGTTATTGCCTGCATATTTATCGTCAACTTTAGTCCAACCGTTGCTTTTTCAGCAGTGCCTTTGTTGTCCCAGAGTTAAATATCGCAGGGAAATACAGGAACATGTTCCTTGTCGCAGCAGCCTTTATTTTCATCACCGATGCCTTGAACGCCAGTTTCAACATTGTCTCCTACTACACAATGAGTTCCAAATATAGCCAAACATTCCACCAATTATTCTCGTGTTTTTATAAAGGTGACGTACGCCATACAGAAGTCGAGAAATGATCTCAAAATAAAACTTAAACTGTTTCCAGGATAAGTCGAACTTATAAATATTTATTTAAACTGTTTCCAGGATAAGTCGCACTTCTAAACATTTACTTAAACTGTTTCCAGGATAAGTCGCACTTCTAAACATTTACTTAAACTGTTTCCAGGATAGGTCGCACTTATACACATTTTAAGTAAGTTCCCTTTGCCCTACAGGGCCATCGGAGCAGATGAAGTGTAGAATTCATCTGTTTCTTTAACCTCGGCATATAAAGGGATTGTGTGGTTAGCACAACGCCCAGCCGCCTTTTCTTCCCCAACTTAAGTCAGGTACCCATTTAAAGCTGGGTGGACTTGTGGGACGACTTGAAACACATTTCACCTGTAAAAATTCCCATGGTTCTCACCATGGATCGAACCCAGGACTCTCAGGTTGACAGTCGAGTATCTACACCACTCGGCCATCCGTCCCACTTCTACACATGTATATTCATTCAATTCTTTGTATTTTCAATGCTACGCTCATATGTCCAACAGCCTTTGATATATTTACAGGTGTCAATTAGATATTTTAGAATACACACCTTTTGTTTAAGTATCTGGACAAATAAAGAAGGGGAGTCTCCTATGTTTTAAAAAAAAAACATATTTATTTAAATGACGTAAGTAAATCACTATGTAACTATATCATTTTGGAAATGCATACAAGTACCAAACTATTGTCCTTATTAGTTTCTTTTATTTTTTTTTTACCTTTAACCTATTTGATCATGAAAACTGGACATATCAACAGGGGCCTAAAATACTTCATATCGTATATGTAATCTCTAATTCAGCAGCGAATATATTTGGCTTACACTTCGCTATTTAAGTGCATCTTATATTGAGATTGAACAGAGTAGAGCTAAGAATAAAGTGGAAACATTTTATAGCGTCGTGGGGAATATCCACAAGTATTATAGTCCAAATTCAGTTTGTAAAAATAAAGATTCAAATGTGTCATTTTGATACAAAATGTATTAGAGATGTAAAAATTTTCTTCTCAAACAAAGGGAAGCAATTAGCCGTAAATGTATAAAACTATTTTTCACGATTGTCTTCGCTTTGCTTCCTCTTGATATTCTTGTCAGTTAATACTTTATAACTAGGATAGTAGCAGTGAAAAATATTTGATTATATGTGTCAGAGCCAGTCGTGACAGGATCAAAATTATTCTGTGCTTAAGTCATACTTTTGTGTTTGAGTTGATGTGATCTATGCATGTGTGTGTTTTTGTAAATGTGTGTGTGTGTGTATTTTTTTGCGTGCGTGTAGTTTTTATGTTGTGTGTGTGTGTGTGTGTCCTAAACACAATTTTTAACAACTTATACTACACATACTATCTAGACTTTTTTAAAGCAATTAGATACTAAATAAGGCTTTTGTTAACAACAGCCTTTGATATATTTACAGGTGTCAATTAGATATTTTAGAATACACACCTTTTGCTTAAGTATCTGGACAAACAAAGAAAGGGAGTCTCCTATGTTTTTTAAAAAAAAACAACATATTTATTTAAATGACGTAAGTAAATCACTATGTAACGATCTAGTAATAACTAATAAATAGTAATTAGAACTGCGCGTAAGGCTACTCAACAATGAAGTTAAAATCCACGACGTCCTTCAGACTGAACCACATAAGATGCATTCAATTCAACCGTTTAACAGCACCCGCTATACTAAAAAAAAACTGTACGAGGTACTGCCTATATTCTCTTTATTTTTTCAGGAATCGGAAACCATTTAAGCTACATCTGTCACTTTTATATATAGAACACAAGTGACCTACATACAAGGGTGATGGGATTTACAATTGCATATGTGTGCCCTTTGCACTGCTTAAAGTTCAAGCGCACAAAGACATAAGACAACCAGAGCCGCTCTTAACAATAGAGAGATGTTTCGGGAGCCCAGACAGAACTGTCAGTAATATTTCTCGAGCCCCCCCCCCCCCCCCAATCGCAGAGGCTGCTCTGGACAGAGAAAAATGTGTTTCTCCAAAGTATATTTGTGCTTTTGACGTTAACAACTTACCAAGAATTATTGTCTATATCATATTGTGTCAATTAGTTTCATAAATGTGATCGTCTGAGCTTAAAATATTCAATAAACGGTTAACTGGTTGACTGAAAATAAAAGCCAAAGTAAATTTTGTTTTGCTATCGTGCATGTAGTAACAGATGAGATCAGGTAATTGTATACACTTCAGTCTTTTATATTAATTTAAATGATTTTTGAAAACTAATTTGTATCAAGGAAAAAAATAAGCCATATTTTGTTTCAATCAGAAATCTTAAATCCTTTAAAAAAATCTATAACAAGAATAGATTTACATAAAATTAATCTACTAATGTTAATCAATAACAAAAACATAGTATAGAAAAATAAACTTATGAATTAATAATAAATATGGTATTGTCATCACTAGCATTGATTGAATCGTGTCTTTACATTACTTTAATCTCTAACCGTGTGGTCGCAATAGTCCACATAGAAAATACTACGTAATAATCAAATTCACAATTAAATAATCTCGTTGACTCGGCTGTACTCGACTTTTTCATAACCTTCAACCTTCTAATCTTGGGAGAAATCATCGGAGTCATGGGTATATTATCCAATATCATCAACATACGTGCATTTTCGATGATGGGGTCTCAAGAATGAGTGGACATCACGCTGACTTCTCTGGCGGTGAGCGACCTTGGAGCACTGGTCACTATTCAGCTGACCAACGTCATGGTTGTACCCCTGGTGTCTAAGAGTGGACCTCCCGTTCATACCCCTAGATATGCTAACGCTTCTGTCGTTTTACCCTCACAATGACTTCATTCGCGTCAGCGGGTTCATCACTTCGTTCGCCGCCTTTGAAAGGTGTCTCAGTGTGGTGCTGCCCCTGAAGGTCAAGCGCATCACAATGTGCCGGACATCAACAGCTGTGAATATCGCCATTTTCGTCATGGCCATTTTCAATGTTTTCTCGCGATACTATTTCAGTTACTTGGACTGGACTTTTGTGCCAGAGTATACCAAAACGGTGCTGAGGATTTCGATGTGGGGCAACTGGGACGCGGGGTTTCAGTGCGTCCTACCTAGTAACGGACCTGTTCGTCCCTTATCCCACATTCTTTATCCTCATCACATGCACCGCCGTTTTCGTCGTGAAACTAAACAGCAAGGCGGTGGTTTGGTGGAACTCGTTATCCTCCGTGAAATCAACATCGCCAATAAAGGGAATTCACAATAAAGAAAAGAAGGAAGTGCGCATGCTGTTGGTTATCTCAATATTGTACATTGTATACCTCATACCTTAGTCAGCTGTGGTCACTGTCAGTGATCTAGGATTGAGTGGCGCCTACTTTGACGTGGCGTTAGTTTGCTATTGCTGCTCTTATCTTACGGAGACCGTGTGCTCCAGTGTGAACATTTTAATCTATTACAACATGAACTCAAAATATCGTCAGATATTTCAAGGCCTGTTTTTTTTTTTTCAAAAATGTAGAAATAATGTAACGACACCGTTTATTAATTACGTATGTATTCATTGTTTTATTAAAAGTTATAAAAGAGTATAATCCCATAAAGTTGTAAAAGAGTATGATCCCCTTAAGTTATAAAAGAGTATAATCCCATAAAGTTGTAAAAGAGTATGATCCCCTTAAGTTATAAAAGTGTATGATCCCCTTAAGTTATAAAAGTGTATGATCCCCTTAAGTTATAAAAGTGTATGATCCCCTTAAGTTATAAAAGAGCATGATCCCATTAAGTTATAAAGGTTTCGAACCCGTGACCCCTTCGGTCGACAGTCAAGCAATCTACACAGTAAGACCGCCAGCCCCTAAAAAATTTAAAATGAGAATTAAATATACAAAACTAATGAAAATAAATTTATAATTTATCAATGTATAAGTGCTCCCTAGGAAAATTAAAACATTTTACATTGATTATTTTTATCATGTAATTTAAAAATAAGTGTTTTCAGATTAAAACTTGATACACAAAACAAAAAACAAACACACACACACACGCACACACACACACACACACAATGAAAAAGAAAACAAATTATACTATTTTTCAAAGTGGTTGACCAGCAAGATCAAATACAAAATAAGTTTTGAATGCAAATATGTATAATGCCTGAGAAAATTCTACATCGTTACAACGTCATCTGATTGGGAATAGGGGTACATCATCGCCCCACACTCATAGAACGTCATCTGATTGGGAATAGGGGTGTATCATCGCCCCACTCTCATAGAACGTCAGGGCCCCACTCTCATAGAACGTCAGGGCCCCATTCTCATAGAACGTCAGGGCCCCACTCTCATAGAACGTCAGGGCCCTACAAAGAAAAAAAACGTCCAATTTATGGGATCTGTAAAAATAAAAATGAAACAATTCTCAGCCTGATAGGGACTTGACAAATACAACTGTAGATTTGTATAAAAAAATATTCAATTTGAAATACATAAGTGATAGATAGTCGATTAAAGACTTAAGGTTGACTTTACACACTTTGCATACGATTTACATAAATAAATGGCCGCTTTTGTTCATATTTTATTGTTTCCTAACAGAGAAAAGCTTGTCTTGTAAAAAAATATTAAATCAGTAAAATTCTAGAAGTATCAGTAATCTGTAAAACGTGTGCCACATACAACCTGTGACCGTTGAGGCAAACTGCTGAACTCCTAAGGGCAAACTATCCCCTACCTCAAGGACCCACTATCTCCAACCTTAAGGGCCCTATATCCTCAACACCAAGGGTCCACTATTTCTCACCCCAAGGACCCACTATCTCCCACACCAAGGGTCCACTATCTCTCCCCCCATGGGCCCACTTTCCCCACACCAAGGGTCCATTATCCCTCAACCAAACTATCCCTCCCCCACCCTCCAATGATGACAACCAAACAGTTATAATCCTACATAAAGCTCAGTTTTATTGTCGACTAGTTCGTCTTATGAATAATTTCAGAAAGGCCTGTGAAATACCTCACAACCATCGCTTTATACAATTCGTATTTGTGTCTCTGTGTTGTACATTGCATGAAAACCCAACAATACTCGTTTACAAACTCAAATCGACCAAACTGTAGATGTCTTTATCTGAAATGTTTCTTGTGGCACTAAGGAAAATATATCATCTCCATAAAACTCATCTGAATCAATGACAACATTAACAGCTGATAAAATATGTATTGAAACTGTTGTACGTGTTCTCAATAAGGGGGAAATAACTTAGCTTATCTAACATGGGTGTAGTGACAGTGTTATCTACGATTTTTACAGAGTTATCGACTTTGGTGAAAAGATTGGGAAAAGGAAAGGGGGTAGCTAAATTTAGTCTTATAACAATGGTAACATGACCTTCACCGTGCAAAGTGACTTACTTGGTGGTGCTTTGGTTGTGGACACAGTTGAAGTGCCTCCAGGCCAGCACCGATAATCTCAGTGGTCACTTCGTGGTCATCGCATACAAAAAAATGACCAACTGGAGATCAAGATCAAAAGGCGTGATCCAACCCTCTCTCAGTGAACTCTCAGTGAATCCAAACAAACACGATTATACGCCCGATAAGAAGCGTCATAAATGTACAGTTGTTTACAAAAGCGCCTTGTCATTTCTCATCATATATCATTCAGGCACATTAATATAGTTAATATAAGTGAATATAATGCACATTAATATAGTTAATATAAGTGAATATAATACACATTAATATAGTTAATATAAGTGAATATAATGCACATTAATATAGTTAATATAAGTGAATATAATGCACATTAATATAGTTAATATAAATGAATATAATGCACATTAATACAGTTAATATAAGTGAATATAATACACATTAATATAGTTAATATAAGTGATAATAATACACATTAATATAGTTAATATAAGTGAATATAATACACATTAATATAGTTAATATAAGTGAATACACATTAATATAGTTAATATAAGTGAATATAATGCACATTAATACAGTTAATATAAGTGAATATAATACACATTAATACAGTTAATATAAGTGAATATAATACACATTAATACAGTTAATATAAGTGAATACACATTAATATAGTTAATATAAGTGAATATAATACACATTAATATAGTTAATATAAGTGAATATAATACACATTAATATAGTTAATATAAGTGAATATAATACACATTAATATAGTTAATATAAGTGAATATAATACACATTAATATAGTTAATATAAGTGAATATAGTACACATTAATATAGTTAATATAAGTGAATATAGTTAATATAGTTAATATAAGTGAATATAGTTAATATAGTTAATATAAGTTAATATAATACACGTTAGAATGCCAATGGTGTGACATTTGCCTGGTCTGCTGCGTTCAGGCCATTTCATGGACGATATTCAACCAAAACTGTTGTCAGGGGCAAGAAAAAATGTTATGTCTCAATGAACGTTAAGAATCGTTTTATAACAGGCCAGAGAAAGAAACAAAAAAAAAACTGTATATTTTATTCACGGAATAAACTTATGTAAAACGTTAACTGATGCAAAACGTTAACTGATGTAAAAAGTTAACTGATATAAAACGTTAATTTGCAGTTCCTCCCCCCCCCCCTTATTATTTAGGCTGTTATTTTTTTTTTCTTTTTACATTGCCTGTTCAGTTGTGTCTATTCGTTTGATAATTAAATCTTTATATGTAATTTTTTTATAACAGTTATGTGATTTTATATAAAAGTGTCGGCGAAAATTGAACTCAATGAACATTGCTACGTATTAAAGTACCTAAGTGTAGTCAGAATTTGGCCATTGCGCTGTATACATTTATTATGAATTTTTTTTTTAAATGGATGTAAATATATTTTGGATACATAAGTGAAAAATATCACCGGTCGCTAATTCAGCCACATGCTTTCTAGCACAAGATGTAACATTAAAACGTGGTAAGCATACAGCTTGCACCCAACACAACTCTCATCATAAGGCGCTATATGTGGATCGAAAGGATTAATCATCGATCAAATTGTAACGGTCATGTCTACTCGCGGCAGAAAACAAATGACATGCTTCCCTAGCGTTTCGCCACTGTAAGGTAGTCGTACTGCCAATCTAGTACATTTATTTCTAGTTATTCTCTTATTTGTGTGTGAAACTTATTCACCTGTGTACCTTTGCTCTCACAGCGTTTGTCAAGGAGAGCTTCTTCAAAATTCATTTTCTATCAAACATGATGTTGCCCCACTTATATCACTGTATGTCGTTGCTTAGGGATGGAATATACCTTATATCATTTGTATCAGTAGAGGAGCGACGCCTGGCTAAAAGTATTGGGGATTGGGTGGGGGGGGGGCAGATACCGACAAATACTTAGCATTTGTTTTAAAAACTGTGTAAAAAGGAAACAAATATGTATAAAAAATTAACATTGTTTTACTGTTTTTTTTAGAAAACTGAGAAAGTCCAGCAATAACGAAATCAACATTTTGAACATATTATAACTTAAACATGTCTTACTTTATTTACTTTACGTTACGCCAGCCATTGGTCAACTTTGGCCCGCCGCCCAAGTTAGAGTTAACCAGATAACAAACATGTCATGTTATAACGTTTACCCACAATCTATATTTCCTCATGGCAACATTCCATCCATTTCCTTCTTGTCCGGTCCGCAGGTCAAATGTAAGTACCCAATGTGGCCCACGATTCAAAATTTTTGCCCACCCCTGAGCTATATTGTTACCGTTGAAGCTTGATCGATTTAAACAACAAATAAATAAATTAGTCAGCACTGCATCAGCGACAGTGTTCTCTCTTCGGTGAAGCGTCGTGAGCAGCCATGTGTGTAAGCAAGTAACCATGCACACATAGTCCAAAAAAAATCGCCGCAGGAACTGTGAAATGAACAGCTCCATACAAAGCTTTTTTATATATCAGGAGAGTAGTTCAGACATTTAGCTTAATGATTATATCTGACAAAAGTATACAGAAAGAATTTTTTAATGTTTTCGATAATATCAAGGGGGTGTTAGGGGTGCTGCAGTTCCACAGTGCCTATACACGAGCCGTTGTTGGTAAGATTGTTATACAATGTATCGATACATAATATCGACTCCTAACGAAATAGGCATACTCCTAAGGTCTCTTTTTTTTTGTTAAATACAGACTACTGCAAAATAAAGTATTGGCTGTAAATGTGATGTTTGGTGAATTTTTATGGTAGATGGATGAACACCAAGTCATGGATAGCCGAGTCCATGATACGTCCGTTTTGGTAACCACAATTAGCTATGACTATAATGAATGTATTCGAGTCTATCTCTTAAGGTATTGGAGTATATCTATAAATGTACTCGAGTCTATCTATTAACGTATCTTTGTATTTCTATGCCCATATTAACACTTCTTTCATGTGCTTTTAGCATAGCCCATTCTTTAAAATTTAAGATCCCATTGTTGCCGACTGAGACCACTCCGGATTTTTCAGCATGTTTATGTAGTCTGCACACCATCTGCCGGGGTAGAAGTTAGGTCGTTTGATTGCAGACATGAAATTAAAAAAAAAAATACCTATTGGACAGGTTGAAGTCGTGCAGATTAGAGAATGATCAATATGGAAGAAAACTTATGGACGCGTTTGTCGTTTGGTAGCTATGGCGATCACACATTATCTTGGATTTCATAGTTATCAACTTTTTATTTTAATATTGTAATATTTTGTAATATAAAAAAACATTATTTGTTTTAATATTCGTCCCATGAAATTCTCGATGTTTTACTGCAGATAACAGAATCAGAGACAAAGACTTTCTTAAACAAAGGGGAATAATTCGTTTCAATAATAATGTGTCAGTGTTGTCTTTTCTTTATTCTCTTATGTTTATTTATATTTCAGTCAAACCTGTGATTATCTTACTGATCGCGGAAAGAAAAGTACTGGTTAGGGTAAATTAGTAGCAGATCTGACATACTTTTTAATTACAGGGTGTCTGGAGCCATTATATTAGTGGTTGGGTGGAAACGTGTGAGTTACTCAGTTTGTTTCTGTGTGTGTGTGTGTGTGTGTGTGTTTACAACAAATTAAATCAGCAACACAATTTTTTTGTTTGTAAGAAAAACTAGGTAATCATGTCTGTGCATCCGTCTAAACACTCACCCCCTCCCCCGTACTACCTACACCAGTGTTAAATCATTAGATGTTCAAAGTAATTGCTACAGATCATTTTTACTTAGGTCAACCCATACACACACACACGCACACACACAGACTATGACCCATATGATCTTAGAAAAAAAAGACTAATTGCTAGATAGGTATATATTAAAAGATGCTGTAATGGTATGTAATGGTATGTAATGGTAGGTAAAGCAAAGATCTGTCTATATATTTTCATTTCAATCAAGTCAAGTTGTGGTTTTCATATAATTAAAATAGCCCTCTATATTAACCGATGCTAACACTAAATTAAAAGGTCGTGTAACTCAGTATCAATATGTTTCTATTAGTATGTTTTCCTGTTGAAGGACGTATAGGACAGTATCGTGGTTAAGATTGGGGGCCACTTGTCTCTCTCTGCCGCATAATCTCCAATAGGGTCAGTATATTCCTTGCCTGTCCATTCCTTAACGAGGTTTGACCGATTCAGGACCACGTCTTTAACACTTTCTCTGTTGGACACATGATACATGATATATTGGCACAGGGCTGTACAATCATCATTCGTTAGTGTTATGAATGATGCTATTAGCAAAAGGCTAAAAGATCATCAGCTGTAGAGCTAAAGGAGGAAGAAGCAGAAGTACAATCATCAGTCGTTAGAATTATGAGTAATGTTATTTGCAGAGGGTTGTACAAAATAAAATAAAAAAAAAATAATAAGAAACGGTTCACTAATTTTTAGTGAATAAATATCTAAAATTATTCAATATTTACACAGTCATTGATGTGACTTACAAGAGCACCTGTGTTTGTGTTCAACAAAGTTTGAATTACTTAACACCATTGTAGGTAAGAATGATGCAATATAAATTATTTCAAAACTGCAAATATTTCTTTTCCAGCGTTTCTTTAAACAAGAGCAAGAGCTGTAAGTGTACGTGGTAAGCAGCTGGTAAGCCGCTGGAATGAAGCTGGTCATCTCAGAAGATTAAATAGAGTCTAGATCTATTTTTTTTTTTACTCCGTCAATAAACAAAATGTTAAACTGAGTATCGAAAGTGAAACAAAATATGTTACAGAATTATTTTGTAGTTATCTAACTTTAGCAGCGTATGACCCCATTTAAAGTAAACAAAATACATCATTACATATCTTCGATTTGTAAAGTAAAAATCGTCATTTTAGATATTGTGTATTAAATCTTTAATTAAACTGATTAGGTAATATCTGTGAAAAAAGATCTAGAGCAAAATATATTAAAGCAAACAAATTAATGAAATAATTAAAAATTAAGTTAGCCATGTTAATAAATTTAATACGAAACTAATCAAACCTGTAAAAGGAAACCCGTTTTAAGGAATTTAAAAATAATATCATCTTTTACAAATGTTTAAGTTCTAAACCTTAATAATTGATTCATGCAACATTTTATATTAGCTTGAAAAACATTTTTTTCAATATAAATGAAGAATATTACGTCATCAATTATTGCGGTGAAAGTTTCCCTCTTGGACCCAGCAATCCTCGACTTTTTCTTGGTGTTCAACCTTCTTATCCTCGGCGTTATAATTGGCCTGATTGGTATAATGTCCAACATAGTTAACATCTGCATATTCTCTATGCTGGGTTTTCATGAGAGCGTGGACATCACACTGACCGCCCTGGCCGTGAGTGACCTAGGTGCCTTATTCACTATACAACTGACCAACGTTTTGGCCAACCCCTGGTGTCTAAATGCGGACCTACCTTTCATACCTTTGGAGATAATAACGGAGCTTTCATTCTACCCGCATAACTACTTCATACGCGTCAGCGGCTTCATCACTTCGTTCGCCGCCTTTGAAAGGTGCCTTAGCGTGGTCATGCCCCTAAAGGTCAAGAACATCATAACCTGCCGGACATCGTTGGCAGTGAATATCATCATATTTATCATAACAGTTTTCAACGTGTTCGCACCTTATTTTTACAGCTACCTGAGTTGGAACTTTGTTCCGGAGATAAACAAAACGTTGCTAGGGGCGACGCTGAATAGCGACGGGGATGCGGGGCTCAGCGTGTCCTACCTGGTGACGGACCTGTTTGTCCCTTATTTCACTTTCTTCATCCTCATCACATGCACCGTGCTCATTGCTGTGAAACTCAAGAGTAAAGCTTTATGGAGGAATTCCTTGTCGTCCATCAAAACATCTTCCGGGAAGGGAATTTCCGCCAAGGAGAAGAAGGTGGTGCGCATGCTTTTTATGGTTTCCCTGATTTTCATCTTCTGCCTCATTCCCCAGTCAGTCATATTGACAGTGGTGGCAGTCGTCAGTGGTCTCGGGCTGCACGATGACAATTTCAACGTGACGTTCCTTTGCTATTCTTTCGCATTTCTGACAGAGACCATTAGCTCTAGCATTAATATTATTATCTACTATAAAATGAGTTCCAAATATCGTCAAACCTTTCAAGCCCTATTCCTTAATAAACATAAATTGAACACTTCTTTCGGACACATTTAATTGTCGTTTTTAAGTTTGCCCGTATGATCTACAATAGTATAGATAGTGGCAGGTTTTAGAAAAAAAAATAATACATGTATATTTAGAAATGATTAAAAATCTTCAATTTGATAAAATAGGCGCTAATAGCTTTAGAATTTAAAAAATAAAGTAAAAACGAAAAAAAGAGGAAATAAATGCTATAATGGCTTTACATAGCGATTTGTGTGTGTGTGTGTGTTAATAGAAAAGTTCCGTTAATCTAATAGGATATCGGGGATATCAATTGAAGAGTTCATCTCTTTACTGTAACCATGGCCTATAAAGGGACTTTGTCATTAGCACAACTTCCCCAATTTTAGTCAGGTACTCATTTAAAGCTGGATACACTTTGGGTAATATACAATAATTTTCACCTGGAAAAAAATATCACTTAGCACTGACCGAGTATCGAACCCATGACTTTCAGGTCGACAGACAAACAATCTACACCTCTTCGCCATCCTCGTGTAGGTGTGTTTAAAAAAAGGTGTAATTTTTGGTAAAGAACTTACTAAATGCAATTTATATAATTTCTATTAGATTAAAAGTTTAAAAAATGTAATTGAACCTTTTATTTTTTCATTTTCAAAATTTGCGCCATATTTAAAATTGTGTACAACATATGTTAATGAAATATGACATCAGGGTAAAAAAAAACAAAAAAAACACATGTTTATGGATTAGTTAGTTATAAATTGCCACAAGTAAGAATCACAGAAAATAGAATAGTAATGCGTAAAGTAATACGTCATAAAAGAAAAGGTTTTCGAATTTCGATTTTGTCATGTGATCATTAGCAAAAAATTAAAAAGTAAAGATATCACTTTTACATCCCCTTGTTTGATTTCACGTTCGTTGTTCTAGCGATTAAAATAAGCATGTTTACAATTGTTTACAGATGTTCCTGTGGTAAAACGCTCGACTGAGGGTCCCTGGTTCGATCTTCGGTGATGACCAATGGATATTTCAGGTCATGGCTAAAGTTGCCATTATGTCTCCCGTGGTGCCTCCATGGCCATTGCTCTATCCGGCTATGGTGGGGATGAAAGAAGAGCACTGCAAATCCACCCCATTAGTAGTTTAGAGATATCATCTCATCTTTACAGGGGACCTCACATACAATTGTTGATGCTCAAAATAAAAAAAATCAGAAACACAAGATAAACAAAAACAAAAAAAAACAAACAAAAAAAACAAGATATTGAGGGGGGGGGGAAACCGAAGCATTGGCAGCCCTGGGACAACATCTGAGAACACAGGCCATAAAGGCCTATGGCCAGAAAGCTACGACACAGGTCCAACCTTTGGTCCGCCAGCCCGGGGTGTCTGTGATGGCTGACATATGTAAGTCATTGAACGTGCACATTCGCTTCATTTAACAAAACCAATAATGTTATTCACAAGAACAAAACAATTGTATTAGTTGAATCCATAAAATCCACCATAGAATGACGGGATATTAATGGTACTAAAGACATGACATACAATATATTCACTAAAGCCCACATACAATATATTCACTAAAGCCTACATACAATATATTCACTAAAGCTCACATACAATATATTAACTAAAGCCCACATACAATATATTCACTAAAGCCTACATACAATATATTCACTAAAGCCCACATACAGTATATTCAATAAAGCCCACATACAATATATTCTCTAAAGCCCACATAAAATATATTCACTAAAGGCCACATACAATATATTAATTAAAGCCCGCATACAATATTTCACTAAATCCTGCATACAATATATTCACTAAAGCCCGCTTACAATATATTCACTAAAGCCAACATACAATATATTCACTAAAGCCCACATACAGTATATTCACTAAAGCCCACATACAATATATTCACTAAAGTCCACATACAATATGTTCACTTAAGCCCACATACAATATATTCTCTAAAGCCCACATAAAATATATACACTAAAGCCCACAAACAATATATTCACTAAAGCCCACATACACTATATTCACTAAAGACCACATACAATTTATTCACTAAAGCCCACATACAATATGTTCACTAAAGCCCACATACAATATATTCACTAAAGCCCACATACAATATATTCACTAAAGCCCACATATAATATGTTCACTAAAGCCCACATACAATATGTTCACTAAAGCCCACATACAATATATTTTTAAAGCTCACATACAATATGTTCATTTAAGCCCACATACAGTATACTCACTAAAGCCCACAAACAATATGTTCACTAAGGCCCCCTTCTGATATGTTAAGGAACTAACACCTACCCATAGAAGAAAAAAGTCTCTCTTGACCGTGGTCAAGCTCGCATTGTCCACTTTCACCTACATTCCCCACTTCTCCGATCTCCTCATACAATCACATCCATACCCCACTGGTCACACCGGTCACCCTTCATTGTCCTTCCAAACCTCTCCCGATCAAACCCGCTCTTACCCCTACGCACAGTATCCTGTCAGCAATAAAGCGCTCGAATATTGAACTTTGGGGGGGGGGGGGACCCAGGTTCGATCTCCGGTGTGTGTCATCTAAGGACGCTGTCTGCGGTAGTGACTTCAATTCAAAAGCACTATCGCCTATGGGGGGGGGGGGATTAAAATAAAAACACACTACATGAACCAACCATTACTGGTTATTATGATCTAAGTGATAAACATCACTCCATTTCAGGGACTTCACAAATATAACATTTTACAAGAGTTTCTTATCAACTCTCTATTGAATAATTAAAAAAAAAGTTTTTGATAGTTTACGAAATAGTAATATAAATAAAAGTGATTCGGGTTCTGCGTTAAATTGAAAGTAAAGAGTTAATACAACAGTACTCCAGTTTAAAATACAATTAAATAAATATCAGATCTGCCCGAAACCAAAAAATAACTTAGCATACCGATTAAGCCTAAGGGGATATAACTCTATGCAAAGGTTTTTCAGGGTACAGCTAGTAAATAAAAATATCTAAAATGTTACTAGAACCATGTTAGGTGCTACGAAATAAGATCAATTGATATATATCTTGACATTACCTACTATCAATACAATCAAAATCATCTTTGCTCCTGAGTTGTATAAGTGACGTAGTTAAAATATGAATAACATTATTTTCCAATATAGCTATAATTTCTCTTCTTTTGTCTTCCTTTTGTATCTCTCGCTCTTTACGCCTTATACCGAAGTCTTTTTTTTTTGTTAGCATCCTCTGTAAGTATACATGTCTGTCTATCTGTTTTTATTTGCCTCATTCTGTCTTCCTCAATTCTGTCAGCACGCTTCTCTATCTCAATATGTTTGCTTCTCTGTCAGTCTATATTTTTCATAGTCTGTCTCCCTATTTGTCTGTCTGTCTATCCGTCTGCAAATCGCCCAGTCTCTGTTTATTTATATCTCTGAATTTCTGTCTAAATTGTATTGTCTGTAACTCTATTACTGTTTTTTTTTTCGTCTTTCTGGTTTTTCTTGCCTTCTTGTCTGTTAAGTCTCTTGTTCTCTCTGTGTTTTCATCTGTCTCTCTCTATCTCTCCCTCTCTCACTCTGAACTCTCTAAGTCTCTTAGAGCTTATGAGATCAAAGTCGATGTGTCCCTAAAAATCTTGGAAATATCATAAAGGCCAGTGACCAGCAAGCTACCCGTCATGTCAACCCTATAGTTTGCCAGCTCAGGGCACTCGAGTAGCAAAGGGAATCGACATTGGGACTCCACCTCCAAAAGTACGCACCTATAGGACAATGCCCAGTGCGAAGCTGGGCAATTAGGGCCTGCTCGATCCTCTTTAGCCCACACCATGTGTCAGTTCTGAACGACCTCGCCATCTGAATACGGACATTTCTGCCCGTCTCCCGATTGTCCCTATTCTAGAACCACTGCGTTCGCTCAAAGAGCCTGATCTTTGCACCTGCTGCCCCTCTTTCTGTATGATTAGCTAATGTTAATTACAGTCAAAATAGAAATGTACTTCATGTATTGAAGATGCTTTTTTTTTATTAAATTTGGAGGAAATACCCTGAAGTTTGAATTAGACACAATGTGTAATTATACCATTTTGTTACTGTTTTTAATAACAACACGTCTTCATACCTCTTGTCTCAAATATGTAATTACTAAAGGCTAGTAGCATGGATAAATTTGTGAAGATGAAAAGTGACTAGAAAACTGGAAGATTCTGAATGATCAAGCAGCCAAAGACGAACGGAAAAGAAAACGGTACAAGTATAATCCAGAACACATACCATTCAACTTCACCGCAGTAGGGACCGATGCTGACCAAACTCTTTTTTTTACATGTTTTACCCGTAACTTTGGCTAGGCCTACCGTTTAGCAGAATTTAAGTAGATTGCATCCGCAAACTTAAGACATATTCTGGCCCAACCTGAGGTACGAAAAGTTGAGGCCAGGGGCCTTGGGCTTTGGGGGTCCGCCATCCGAGGTTGGAATGTCTAAGGGATCCGCAGCATAAAAAAGGTTGAAAACCTCTGATCTAATAGATACACAACTAACCCTTAAACACGGATTAGGCTATGAACGCAATTATTACTGTTTGTAATGAGTGCGCACATGTAAAGACATATACGCAAATGACGTCATCTAAGGACGCGCTCAAATGTCAGAAGAGTCGGATGTGGTCAGAGCTATGCGCGAGACGAGTGGTCATGTGTTATTGCGCTCCACTGTCATGATTAAAGTCCTAGCTTTATCTCCCGTGGTGCCTCCATGGCCATAGCACTATCGGGCTATGGTGGGGATACAAAAGGAAATAGCGAAAACCGTCCCATCAGTTGTTTATAGGATTTAACATATACTATATTATCCTTACAGGGACCTCACACATCGGATCTGTACGTCAATTCCTTCTTCTTCTTCCTTTGGCTCTAGAGTCCATTTAGGGCCCTGGCCTGCCATACTACACTTCTCCACTTTTCCCAATCCATGGTCTTCTTCCTTCACTCTCTCACTCCTATGGCTTTAAGGTCTTTCTCCACTTCCTCCAACCATCTGATTCTTGGTCTGCCTTTAGGCCTTGTCTCATTGGGTGTTGCCTTTTGTATTGCTTTTGTACCTCTCTTTTTCCCATTCTTTCTATTTGCCCTACCGACCTCAATCAATTCATTTTGATTTCAGCTGTTATATTTGGTTCTTCGTACAGTTCGTACAGCTCTGAATTGGTTCTACTTCTCCAGTCGTTATTGTCCTTTACTGGCCCATATATTTTCCTAAATATTTTCCTTTCCCAAGTGTTTAGCATATTTTCTGCTTGTTTGCTGATGGTCCATGTTTCGCTACCATATGTTACTGCTGGTCGTATCATTGTCTTGTATATTGTTCTTTTTTTTAAGTTTTCTGGAGATCTGTCTGTTTTTCAGTATTTTATGTAGTGTATAATATATTCTGTTCCCTACTTCTATTCTGTTTTTTATCTCTATCATTATGTCGTTTTTCTCACTTATGGTTGATCCCAGATATTTTAAGTTTTCTACTCTTTCAAATGCTCTATCACTGATTTTGAATGATTTTTTTTTCTTTTCCTTCTTTTTCACTTCTTTGTAATAGCATAAATTGAGTCTTTGATTCGTTTACTGTTAAACCTGCTTTCTGAGCATCAATTCCTATTAATTATGAAATCTCATTTTTTTATCTTATTATGACATTAGTATAATCTCGAATTTTTTTTTATTCTGGATTAGTCTTTAAGAAATTAGTTGGCAGTCGTGCTATAGTAGCCTCCCATCTAAACTATTCTTAACAAACGGACTGACTTTTTTTTTAAACGGAAAATTATCCCTAAAATGACGAATCGCTTGTCGCTGTAAAGTAATTAATAGTTTGATGTATGTTAACGTACGTATAGAATGCACGTAAATACTGTAACATCCTAACAGCCACCCGTTTTTATAATAATATGGACACAGTAATTCGAAACTAAAAAAAAAATCGTAAAATTATGGGATAAAAGGGGGTAACCGAGGGGGGGGGAACATAAAAAAGGTAATTTATAAAAACTAATATAAAATAGAATAAACATGGTTTATTTTTTTAAAGTGTTGACTATGTGACAGTTATTAACAAATCAATCAACGAATGAACTACGGTTACCCCCCTACCCCTTACCTCCCCCTTTTGACGTGCATTTCTGAATTGTAGGTCACAATTTGTATTTTATTTTTATTTGTTTATCTGCAATTATTCCCATAAAATTGTCTCACTATAACCACATTACATATTATATATGTATATAAATATATATGTGTATATATATTTCTTTTAAGCTTTTTCTTGAAGGTTGAAAGGTGCAGACGTTAACCAGACATTTTAGTTTATAATTATATTGTTTTGCAATATTCTGCTCGGATTGACATATACAAAGTAAAATCGTCTTTTTAAAGTATGTATTTGTTGTAGAAAGTAACCAAAATTTACCTTATAAAGACTTCATCGATTGGACTAGAGCAAACTCCATGCATACTCTGAGGGTTAGAATTCGGTTAACAGTCGAGCGGGCGCTGTAACACACTGACATCGCGTACATTAGAATGGAGTTATTCAAAGTCGTCTAGTCTTATTACATTTTCACTTTTTGTTGATATTTTAACGCGCAGGTAATTCTTTCTATTTGAAATCTAGGGGTGAAAAATTCCTTTCACATTTTTAATTTTATTTTTCTAGCTTTCCTTCTCGTTTTAAATTATCCATTCCAGTGAACAATTTCTGATATTTTTTTTAACGGTCGCTCTAGTGATGAACAAAAGAATTTGCGCCCCAAGACTCTTAACACCTGCCGAATTTTTGTTTGAATTTAAAATATATTAGTATTAGTGTTTCTGAACAATTTTCTAGAGGCTATAATTATCCAATTGTATTGAAATATCGTACGAGCGCTAAAAAAAATAATTCAGATCATTGATATGTAATGAGCATGACTTTGCTTGGATGGCTAATCAAGCTTATTGTACGGTAGTTTTGACTCAACTGTAGGTTACCCTTCTTTGGGAGCGTAATAACTAGTGATTGAGTCCAGGGAGTTGGCCATTCTCCTGTTTGCCATATTTTGTTGCATATGTTGGTTAGTATGTCTATAACAGGGTCGCCTCCTGCTTGAATCAGTTCACCTGGAATGTTGTCTGCTCCCGCTGGTTTCCCGTTTTTCATTTTTTGTACGGCAAACTCCACCTCCTCGTGGAGGATAGATTGTTTATCTGTGTTGGTTGACATTGGGCAGTTCAGCACTGAGATGTCGCCTTTTGCGTCTTCATTGTATAATTCAGAGCAGTATTCGGTCCATTTTGAGAGGATTTCTTGTTCGTCTGTGATACATTTGGCGGATTTATCCTGTATGGTTGAGACACGACTTTGTTTGTTGGATGTTAAGTCCTTGACAATTGTATACGCCTTTTTTGAGTTTTTCCTTTGTAAATTGTCATCGATGTTTGAGAATTGTTGTTTTATCCATTCCTCTTTTGCTTTCTTCATGTATTTTCTTATCTTCTTGTTGATTGCTTTGTATTTGGGTGCTCCTTCTGTCGTATTTTTCGCGCTCTTAAGTTTCCTCCCTTCATCGCGTAGCCTTAGAATGTTAGTAGTAACCCATAGTTTTTTTATTGTTTGAATCTTCCTAAGCATTTCTTTTGCTGTTTCCAATACTTTTGAGTTGAAGGTATCAAGGACCACATCTATGTCTTTCTTTGAGTAATATAGGCCGGTCAGTGGTGCAAGTTTTCCTCTAATGGTTGCTCTGAACATCTCTGCGATTTCTGGGTCTTTCAGTTTATCAAGATCAAAGCGTAATCGTGAATCGCCTGTTGTGTTATCTTTTTCAAGTGGAGGTGGAAAGTCACCAGCACAAGATTGTAATCACTACCGATATCTGCTCCAGGGAAACTTCTGGTTTTAGATGTTTTAATACATGATTTGTATAGTTTGCTCATGATTATATAAAATAGACTGAAACCACAGGCAGAGCTAATAATCTCAGAAGAGCAAGCTGGCTTCAGAGCAGGAAGAAGCACAACGGAACAAATCTTTAACCTGCGAATACTCTGTGAAAAGTATCTGCAACATCAAAGCGGTCTCTTTCACGTCTTCATCGACTTTAAAAAAGCGTTCGACAGAGTGTGGCATGCAGCACTGTGGGCAACCATGCACAAATTCAATATTAATGCAAACCTTATTGAAGTTATCAAAAAATTGTACGACAAAGCGAATAGCGCGGTACTCTTCAATAGCAAATTGGGAGATTGGTTTAAAACTACTGTTGGTGTCAGACAAGGATGACTCATTTCCCCCATTTTCTTCAACCTCGTCCTTGAAAGGATTATGACGGATGTGCTAGAAGACCACACCGGAACTGTCAGTATCGGATGGAGAACCATAACCAACTTGCGCTTCGCCGACGACATAGACGGCATAGCTGGCAGCGAGGACGAACTGCAAGAACTCACTGCAAAACTAAATAAAACAGCAGAGGCGTATGGCATGGAAATTAATGCCGAAAAAACCAAAGTCATGACAAATAGAGCCTTCAAAAACGACATTCGGATAAATGGGCAAAAACTTGAAGTCGTCTTCTCCTTTAAATATCCTAGGGACCATAATATCAGACGGAGGATCAAAGCCAGAAATTCTTGCCAGATTGGCCCAGACAACGGCAGCTCTGAGCAAACTTAAACACATTTGGCAAAGCAACAAACTCTCTCTGAGATCAAAAACTCGACTAATGCGCTGTCTGGTGACATCGGTCTTCCTGTATGGGTGTGAAACATGGACGCTTACTGCAGACCTCCGAAGAAGAATAAGAGCCCCTGGAGATGAGATGTTCCGGAAGCTATTGAACTTATCATACACGGAACAAAAACCGAATGAAGAGGTGCGCAATAAATAACGGCTGCCATCGGCCCTCACGAAGACCTTCTCACTTCAGTCATGAGGAGGAAACTGCGATGGTATGGACACGTTGCGAAAAGTGGAGGTCTTGCAAAGACAATCATGCAAGGAACAACAAACGGAAAAAGGAAAAGAGGAAGACAAAAGAAGAGTTGGGAATACAACATCAATGAATGGACCGGCCTGTCGTTCGCCGACTCCCAAAATGCAGCACAAGACCGGAGAAAATGGCGGGAAATATTTTTCGGTCAACAACGGTGCCCCAACGTCCCATACACGGGTTAAGGGATAGAAGAAGAAGAAAATATGTAATGTTTTTCCTGACATTAACTTAGCTTTCAGCAGTTTTACTGTAACTGATTAAAAGCGATCAGAGGATTGATAAATACTCAAAAGATACAATTATGTATATATTCGTAAGATGCGGTGATACTGATAAAGATGATTAAAAACAATCATGTGTTTTTCAGAAAAACATACGTCAGTAATCCAATGTCTCCGAGTTTGATATGCCACAGTTACAGAGAAACACGCCGATCATAAAAAAGAATCATTTGTGCGCATCAGAAGTCAGAATTGTATCAGGTCACTAGTACGCTGATGCAGAAAAAGGCATTTGATGCCAAGTATTACGTTACTAAATTAATAGGGGTTTCGGAAACAAAAAAAATATTAATAATAATTCTGTTTAAAAAGAAAAAAAAATATTTCTGTAGATGCATAAATGAATCAAAAAGAAATGTATCAAGTTCCATGTGTTAATTTGCGAACGTCTGTGTATCCGTGTGTTTGGGTTTGTGTAAGTGTGTGGTCTGTGTGTGTGGGGGGGGTGTGTGCCTGAGTGCGGGCTCACTGGAGGAAATATATTGTCTTTGTTGGTCAAATGAAAACAATTGTTTTTAAAGACAAATCCTTCTATGTGTAATGAAATATCGCTCATTTAGCTATAAACGTAAACAAAAGAAATTGTCGTCAAATAATACGTATCACCATTTCTTTCACAAAACATTTTAACATTGATGTGGTCATTTTTCATCGGACCAACACAATACAACAAAAATTTAGCCAAGTGTAACATCACTACGTTTTGCTTTTCTTAATTTAAGAATTTTTGATTAATATTTATTAACACATCTTTTTTTTTTAAATCTCTTAGACCAGATTGTACTAAACACAAGAAACAAAGTAATATACATACAATCAATACTAATCTGCACATCGAAATCTAGCCATGAATTTAACCCTGGACATGCCATCGATTTACGCTGATGTGAACCAAAGGTTTGTTTCGGAAGAGATCATCAGGATAATGGAAATCTCCATCACTATCCCAGTCAACTGTCTTGTCTCTTCGGAAGGGGCGCTGGCGAACCTGATCAACATTCTGGTCCTGGCCCAGCTGGGCTTCAAGGACAGCGTGAGCGTCGGCACGGTGGCTCTCTCCCTCTCAGACCTTATAGTGACGACCCTGCAGCTGGCGTCATAGCTGTGCCTGGCTTTGCACTACGCCCTGACCGACAGCTGGATCGACTTCCTGGCGCTTAGCCAGATCGCCATCAACGGTCATCTACATCTCGGGCTGGATTACGACGGAGGAGAGGTGCTTCTGCGTGGTGTTTCCATTCCGCGTGGAGCAGATGTGCTCCAGGACCTCTACGTGGTGGTCATCATCATCATCTGCGGGGTATATCTTTCCCTCATTCTACCAATTTACCTAACTTAGAGATTCATCTGGCTGCCCCAGTTCACCACAGAGATGTACAGCTCTGCATCATTTAGATACGTTTTCTCAGTTATGATCAACGAGGAAGCTGCGAGGAAGGAAATCCTTTTCGACACCATAGAGGTCGTTGGGTTCGCGCTTTTCTCCCAGTTCGTCCTCTTGGCCTGCACGGCATGCATGGTGTACTCACTCCGGGCGTCTTCTCTCGCCAGTCTTCCCACCGACGCATCGTCCAAGTCTCGTTACAAGAAAACCGACCTGGTCAGGTCTTCGGCGCTGTCCGTCAGAGAGAAAAGTCTAGTCAGGGTAGACATTTGGCTGGCCGTCGTCATGACGACGTGCAACATTCCGGGGAATGTCGTCATCGCCATATTCAGCTACATGCCAGGTATGCATGCGATAGAAAATATTTCCCTGGCTTTCGTCTTGTACGACTTGTCGGACGTATTCGCCAACATAAACTGTTTTTTGTAATTTTTTAGTTTACGTCATTGTCAACAGAAATTTCAGACGATGTTTTATTGAATTAGTTTGCAGAACAAAATAAAATAATTGGATGTGATTTTTTTTTTTTGTTTTAAATAGTTATTTTCACATACACAATTAAAAAAAAAGTTTATGTTCTAAAATAGAATTAACTTGTTCACACGATATCGAGATAACTTGAAGAAATAAAACTATACTTTAAATTGTAATGTAACAAATTACATTGGTTTCACACTTACTGCTAATCAAAAGTTATTTATTAAAATACAATATTTATCCGTGTTTAGATAACTCGAAATCAGTTTTACACAAGGGCTATTACTATTAATATTAGAAAAATAAATACATTTTCTCCACTTTCTTATATGTTCAAGAATATTTCACAGACTAGTTCACTCTTTGATAAAAGTGGAGCTGTTTTATTGTATGTAGATCTAAGATAAATATCGTTGTAAAATAACTTACACTTAATTGTAAACGGAAATAGTCATCTTCTATTTGAATTGTTGCATCCAGAATACATGCCAATATTGAATTTAAAAAAAAAATAGCCATTTTCAAAGCCGTTGTTTAACGCCTCAGAGATCTCTAATAAGACACCTACATCTTCAATGGGGGCCCCTAGAAATAATCTTCTATACCTTCCATCAGTGCCCCAGGCAGACTATTTCATACCTTCCTTCAGGCCCGTAGCCAGGATTATTGGATCGGGGGGGGGGCGAAGACATTTTTTTTCGGGGGGGGGGGGAAGGTGCCGAATAAATGATCCTGGTGCACAAGGGCGGATCTAGACAACTTTGACGGGGGAGGGCAAAACTTTGACCCCGGGAGGGGGGGGGGCAAAACTGTTTTCATTGTTGAAAATTGGTCTTAGAACAAAAAATATTTCGATAATTTAATGATGTCTGACCTAAACTTGCGATAACGGGCATGCCCCCCCTCGGCTCCCCCCGGCCCCTCCACCTGAATCCGTCCCTGGTGGGGTAGAAGAAATGTTCGGGGGGGGGGCGAAGATGGAGGCGCGAAGCGCCGAAAGCTTTGGAACGGAAAGGAGGGGTTTTGGGGGGGGGGATCTCAGTGAGTCCCCTCCCAAGAAATTTTTTGCAGTTCCATATCTGGAATGGTGCATTATAGTACCGATTGTTTAGCTATTAATTAGAAATATATAATTTTAACTACGTTTCAATAATGCATGGCATGTTGCAGTTTTGTTAAAAATAATTTATATGTAAAGAGTTTTAATGATAAAAATTTATTCAGACTGATCAATTTCTGATTCCTGTTGGGTCATTCCATGTCAACTCAACCAGTGGTGTTCACCCAACCCTCTCAGATCTTCCTGAAATTTTTAGGGCTTGCTGTACATTCAAAGTTGAGTGATTCCTAAAAATTTCAGACCATTTGGTCAAAAACTTTCTGAGATATGATTTTTAAAGTTTTAAGGGTAGTCGCGAGTTCGCGTGACATTTACATTTTCGCGATATTTGAACGTAAATATTTCAAAAACTAAAAGACTTATCAGACTGAAATTGTCAGAATTTACTCATTGTTTTATTCCAAGTTGAATGATGTATTTATTTTAAGTGTAGCTTGCACACAAAATGCCCTAAAAATGTCCAAACATTGAACTTCAGACAGTTTTCTTCAATATATGACCCGGTATAGCCAAGAAACTATAAGACATGAAATGTTTGTTATACAATTGAAGGGGTGAGTTCCAAAACCACTCCCAGAATATATGTCAATATAGGGAAATAAGCTAATGAGTATGATAACTCAATTTTTGAAAATTTTGTACTTAGCAGGTTTTAGAACTAACCCCCTCAATTAGTAAGTACCACATATGTGTTTATTATTTTGATAGAGAATTCCTGTTAATCAATATTAGTGTACTCATGGTGTACTCAACTTGGTTTAGCACTGAATTTACCTAAAAATGCTTCAGCATTCAGATTGTATGTTAAATCTTTTTCAAATGCAAGCAGGAAAAGATTGCTTAGACGCTTTTGTAACATAGATCTGCGATATGGGGTGAGCATTCGTGTGAGTGTTGATAAACTGTTCTCACACACGGCTGTTGAAGCCCTAAATGCCAATGCTGCCCAAAATACCCAGAAGTGAACTTCAATAAGATTTAATCTTTTATCCCCAAAAATTAGATAAGCTATACATGTAAGTAAAATAGACTAACTGATTGCCAAAATATAAGCTTTTAAAGTTTTTATTATTATTGATTTGTTGAACAAAATGATTGATGTTTTATAGCCTTTATTATTAAAATTTTGTCAAAAAGCTCAAATCATGCACGGGGGCCTCAGGTCATGAACGGGGGGGGGCTCAGTCCCCCTAGCCCCCTTCTGGCTACGGGCCTGCCTTCCTTGGGGTCATTAGATATGCACCTATACTTCATCCGGCGTTATAGGTAGTTAACTCGGTACTTTCAATGGGTACCCTAAACAGGCACTTCATTACCTTCTATGAGTGCCCTAAACAGGCACTTCATTACCTTCCATGAGTGCCCTAAACAGGCACTTCAATATCTTCTACAAATCTAGTTTACTCTCGACCAGCGAGTAACTGTCAAATTCAAGTTTAAGAAATCAATAAAAGAGAACTCTCCATTCTTACCGAATAAAGTATTTCCTACCAGAGATTTCAACCTTTAAATATCAAGTGTGGTTCGATTTCGTGCTTCTAAAATAGCAGGTGAACAAATAAAGTTGAATTATAAAGGAAACTCTGTTAAGAGTATTAATTTCACCCCCCCCCCCCAAGCTACATTTAACGAATAAAACTCAAATAATTATTTCAACATTGAACTTTCTGAAAGCTGATATTTTTTCGCTCAATATTTTTTTTGTTCAGTTTTTAATTCCATCATTTACTAAGTTAACCATTCAGTAATTTTAAGAGCTATGGATTTTCTTTTAAGAATATTCGTTCCCATTCTGTTATTATTTGATAATTGTCACCGTGAAACATGTCTTTAGAATAATTAGTTGCGCATTCATTCTCATAGAGTGTCAAATTATTTATTCAATGCACTTCAATCTAACAGAATGAAAAAAAAGGGGGGGGGGGGTTCGTAATTGCCTGAATCATTGAGACTAGTTACACTACACAAGTTTATCTCTACATAATAAAAAGTTTCACCGTCTATTGAAATAAAGAATCAAATATTTTTACTTTCACTACAAATCAGTTGACGAGCACTCAGTGTGCACAGCTCAAAGCTGTATGCAGAATGCAAACAAAATGTTAACGTTTTAAGCTGATATACTGTATACTTTTTGACGGATATTTTTTTTTAATATGGAGATTTGATAAGGTACATTAACAAACGAACAAAATATTGATAATTAACTTAGAGAATATAACATGTTTTTTTTAACACAAAAATCGTCAAGAAAGTTTTGATTTTCATTAAGGACACGCATCTGCCTTAGAAATAGAAGATATATATAAACTGGTACTCAAAGGTACGATCTTTTTTTTGTAAGAATATCTATGTCTGACGAGTGTCATAAGTCTAAAAGTATGGATGATATGAATTACTTAGTTTTGGACGGAATGGATTGGTCGTCGTTAAGATTTACTTATATCATTCCAGGTGTGGACAGTTAAAACAGGCAATGACCCATACAGAATGTCTTCTTCAATCAATCAGACTAGGTCTTCCAGTGGCACGTCTGCAGGATCAGGCTTGGTCCATCCACATCCGGTCGTGTCCGAATTTTTCCTAACGTTCAACTTGATTGTGTGTTCAGAGCTGATTGGCTACTGCGGCATTGTGGGTAATGTCATCAACATCCTCAACTTTTCCAAACAGGGGTTCCAGGACAGTGTCAACGTGACATTGACCGCGCTGGCCGTCAGTGACCTGGGGGCCCTTCTTTGCCAGATGCTTCTCAACATATTAGCCAGCCCTTTATGGAACAACGTGGAGCTTGCCTTTCTCTTCCTTCGAGATATTCGCCATGTTGTTCTTCTACCCTCACGGCTATTTCATAAGCGCCAGCAGCTTCATCACATCATTCGCCGCCTTTGAAAGATGCCTGTGCGTGGTTCTGCCCCTGAAGGTCAAATCCATCATCACGAGGAATGTGGTCGTCTATTATATTAGATCCTCCTGTTGTACCTGTTCCCTCAGTACTACGTGAGTTACTTGGGTCTAGTCCACATACCCGTCTTCAACAGAACGGTTCTCACGATATTTTACAGAAACAACGCAGAATTCGTTCTGACCATTACGAACATCGTCAACGATCTACTTCTTCCTTACATCACCTTTCTCATCCTCATCATCTGCAACACCGTCATCGCTATTAACTAAAATCCAAAACTACCTGTAGACAGTCGGTGAGCGGTAAAAAAGCGACCAGCTCGCTCACCAAGGTGGAAATATCCACCAAGGAGAGGAAAGTTGTGGCTATGCTGGTCGTGGTCTCCGCCATATTCGTCACGTGCCTGACGCCGCAATGCGTCATGATGACTGTCATAGGCGTCATACAGGACTTAAAGGTGGAAGGGCCGTACTTTGACCTGACCATGTTTACTCGTTCACCTCCCTGCTGGAAACTGTTAACTGTAGCGTGACCTTTATCGTCTATTACAACATGAGCACCATGTTCAGAGAAATTATACAATCATGGTTTCCTAAACTCAAAACTTGGAAATAGCTCAAAACTGAGAGTGTAAACTACAAGTGAAAACCATGATTGCTTGTGCTTTGTTTTCCATATGAAAATTAACTACCAAACAAAAACTAGATACAATTTATAATTTTTTTTGGAAAGTACGAAATTTAAATGAATGAATATGGGCACATTTAGAGGCGTGTACGTGTACTCTTGAGGTTAAGACTATTTCAATTATTTAATAAAGCCATCTGTAAGGGTTATTGGGGGGGGGTTGTCGACGACCTCGAGATGTTTTGGATACCTGGGCAAAAATTAGCAGGAAGGGGTGGGCACACTTTTTCAATCGCGATCCACATTGTGTTCATAAATGTGACCCACAGGCCACACCAAGATAGACTGTTGTTGACAACTAATTCAAGTTAAAGATTGACGTCATCACTTTAATTGGTAGTGCTGTGTTATTCCTATTGTAACGAGTGTCGGGCAGATTTGAATAGTTTAGCGGCCAGATTCGGCCCTTGGCCGGCCTAGACCATCATTAAGAACTTCCCGGGTAATACACTTTGAAAAAAGAGATAATCATCAAACGTTTGTATGATAGTAGCCGTTTAATCTTAAAACCAAAATTGTGTATTTAATCTCGGTCAACATGGATTGATGAGAACAGACAGGATTGTGTCCTAAATTTTTCTGCTACCTTGTAACTATGACCATGACATGGCAATGTAAAGATTAACTTATGTCAAGATAGTCATGTTGTCTGGTATGTAAACGTACAATAAATATATTACTAAAATTATTACGTCCATATTCTGTTTGATCTGGCTCCACCCCCGCCCCCCCCCCCCTAACGTTGCTCGTTAACATAAATGACGTTTACATTCAATTTTTTGTTAGTCAAATAAACGTCCACCTGAACTTAATTCGCCTTCTCGGTCAAAACCCATTGTGACCCGTGGTTCAAACTTGTTTCTCAACACTCTTCTGTCAGACCCATTTGACCCGTGGTTCAAACTTGTTTCTCAACACTCTTCTGTCAGACCCATTTGACCCGTGGTTCAAACTTGTTTCTCAACACTCTTCTGTCAGACCCATTTGACCCGTGGTTCAAACTTGTTTCTCAACACTCTTCTGTCAGACCCATTTGACCCGTGGTTCAAACTTGTTTGTCAACACTGCTCCATATCAATTTTTTTTTTCTATGTAATTTATAAGGCGGCCAAAGTACTTCTATGTTTTTAAAATTATTATAAAACAAAGATTAAAGGTATGGTCATTGCGATTATTCTAAATGTAACAAACGTTGGTCATATATTACAGGAAAATGTTAGTCATAAAATGCTTTCTTGCTTGGAACTTAATATTTGTTTATGCTAATGGTAAGTTATTAAGGAAACTTTATTCAGAAATGTATATCTATCTATCTATCTATCTATCTATCTATCAATCTATCTATATTTATATCCATCCATACATCAATCCATCCATCTGTCTATCTATATATCTATCTATCTATACAGAAAGACAGAGAGAGAGAGAGAGAGAGAGAGACGGAGAGAGAGAGAGAGACAGAGAGAGAGACAGAGAGAGTGAGAGAGACAGAGAGACAGAGAAAGAGAGAGACAGAGAGAGAGAGAGAGAGAGAGAGAGAGAGATACATAAACAATGGAAGGTAAACATTGTTTTATGTCAAGAGCATGATAGAGAAAAACTTTATTTGCCTGATACAAAAAAAAATGTCCATGTTCTCATTTTGAATATTGAACAAGTTTATGTCCTCAGGCTATGACGCAGAATATGATTCCGTCTTTGAGAAATTGGTCTAATCGGCCCAAGGTCATTCATGTTAAAAAAAGGAAGGGAAATTATCTTACCTATTATAGCCACAGTGAAAAGTGAGGTGTGTAGAATGTAGCTTTCATTAGACACGGTGTAGCGAGGGCCAGCGGCGTAGTGAGTTGTGGGAAAGGGGTCATCAGGCCCCTAGCGCTACTCACGTAGGGGCGACAAATGGTATATTTTACATATAATATCTTATGGTTTTCGAATGGAGGTGGGGGCGATGAAAAGGTATTAAAATGGTATTGTGCCCCGAGCGCGAGTTAAGCTCGCTACGGCACTGGGCAGGGCTTTAATGGCTAGCATATCACCCAGGCGCAATTTCTATCCCAAGTAAAATCCTTTCCCTTTTTAAAGTTTTGTAGACATGGAAGACTTTAAATCAATTTTCAACAGAATCTAGAGACATGTCCTTGTTTTAACAGTGTGTGTGATGTCCCTGAAAGGATCAGATGAAGTCGAATGAAATCCTATTGGGACGTTTTGACTGTTTCTTTTTATCACCGCCATAGCCCGATAGTGCAGTAGCCATGGAGGCATCACGAGAGATAAAGCGTTGGAATTTAACCATAACCTGAAATATCCGTTGGTCATCACTGGATATCGAGTCCGGAACCATTCATTTAACAATTTAAAAAATATCCGTTAGTCCTTACTGGAGATTGAACCCGGGACCTTCAGATCGACCGTTGAAATCTTTACCACAGGATCATCCGTACTTTTTTTTTAACAAATCGCTCAGGATTACGGAACGATTGTTAGGATTCGTAGTGCCGTTTTTTCATCCCCACCACAACAGGGAGTGCAATGCACACGAAGGCACCACTGAAGACAAGGCGGGAAATTTAACCGTGACCTGAAAATTTCATTTAGCACTCACCGAAGATCAAACCTAGAACTCTTTGGTATAAAGTCAAGCACTCAAAAATGTATACCTCCCTCTATAGCACTCAATAATGTATACCTCCCTCTATATTTCAACAAAAATGTCATGAAACAAACATATAAAACACGTCAAATCAATATCGTTGGACACGAGCTGCGTATATATGATATTTAATTATTTTGAGATGCTAAAACTGGATAAGTGTAACATTCCATTTCAGCTTCAACACTCTCTTTTGTTGCTTTTCCGAATGTTATCAAAGAGCTGATGCAACCTTTAACAGTAAACTGCTCTTTTCAAGTAAATCCTTGTTTTTCTCCCGTTAATTTTATATATTCTGACATAACAAAAACTGATACAATTGAGATCATGTGCTCATTAATATTTTCTGTCCACCCAATTCTAGATATCAAGTGAGCCTCAACATCATATCGATCTATCAGAGTCTCTGTCCATATTACATGGTAACGTTAGTTACTTAAGCTATGTTTCTGGTGTAAGTTAATCAACAAAATATGCATTAGCTGTGTAGGATAAAACGTTAGGCCTACATCTGATTTAAAATGTATGTTTATGTTTATAGTTTAGCAAAACATCATCGCAGAAGTTAGTAAATCCTGATACAAAGCTTTAAGAACAAAATATATATGTTACGGCCAAAGCCCGAAGTTAGGCCAGTTCCCAAAAGGGCCGACAATTTCACACTTTGATGGAGGTGTGTGGCCTATGTCCAGTGTACTGGAAATGACCGACGCGTATGCTACATTGGCCGCCGAATACCCACAATTTGTAACAAACATATATATATATATATATATTGTTGTGTACATGATCTTATTGGGGCTCTAATTTATCTCCTAAGTTAATACTTCATAATATGTCCGCATTCTTAAAGATCAACATCCCAACTGCCTCTTGAACACCACGCATCCAATGACACTTGGGAAAACACTCGCTAATGGACAACAGCGGACACTTCAAGTATCCAATCAGTAACAGGAACAATGTATTCATAAAAACAAAATAATATAAGTTTAATCCATCAAATCTATAAATAGGAATGATGACAAAATAACAATAAAGTCTGGACAAATAGTATAGTCCCAAACGGCCCAACTTTTACACTCGTCAACTAGCAAATGTCCCATACGATAAACTCTTTACTGTCCGCTTAACTCCCTTTTCCACGTTCCACAACAAATACTTTCCCTCCTAACCCCTGATCTCTTCAACCAAATACAGCCATCTCCGCTGGTCACACTGGTCACTCCGGTCACTCTCCATTCACTACTTTGATCTTCCACCCTTTTCACGATCAAACCCAAGCCATGTCAATCAAACACGCTAACTGAACCAACACATCTCTCACACCCACATATAATATTCTGACATCAGATATTCTGCTGCGCAACTCACAAACTAATGCACAACAATATAAATATATATAGCAGTGAATAGATCAGTTATGGACAAAGTATGTTTCGTCGACTAAGTATGGTCCATTTATTATGTTCATCCAACATTAATATTTAATTATTGACTTTTGGTGCGGACTTTTTCGAATTCAAGAACCTATTGTTGCCCATGAGCCAAAGAGTTTGCTCACCCTTGGTAGACTTTCGATGCTACTAAAACTGTGGCCTAGCGTCCTCTATGAACAACAGGGTTTAAATAATTTCCATTAGATTGAATTATAAACAAAAGAAGATAAGCGAATATAATATAACAATGCTAAGCCCTGTTTATTCTTATCAATTATTGCTTTTCTAGTCAAACTAACTACATTTTTGTTTTGAAAAATAATACTAATTCAGGATTTCTTATCTCAGAGCACGCAGGGGTCATCGCCAGTATCTCCAAAGGTCAAACTTCTGTCACCAGCGCTGACTTTGGGTCTATGCACGCTCAAGGAAAGATAACCGATAATGATTTCGAAAACTCTTTTCTTCAACTTACATGGAACAGCACGAGAATTGAACAGGCAGGTAGATATTTCTGCACAGCGGTGGCTAAAAATTTATTAAACATGGAGTCTGTGTACAGTGCTAACGTGTCGATTCAGGTTGAGAAGATGAGCTCTGAAGATTTACTTCAATATATGAGCGCTATGTTGATCAAAGCCAATGTACAAAATGAAGAGCAGGTTAGAACTTTACGGCAAGAAATCAGCGACTTGAAAAGACAGTTGACGTCTGATGAATATAAAATAATGAATCTTACAGCTACTCAGGCGGCAATGGCGCCGCATATTGAACAAGGACACATTTCTTGTGGCTCGTCTACCACTTTTACAGACCATCGCCCTGACTGGTCAAATGCGATAGAAAAACACATTCCTGTCCATTTTGCCACTTTGTATCAGAAGCCACCTTCAGTAACCGCGTGGATAGGGTTTATGGACTTTTCCGATAATCCAGTGAGATTTTACTTCTCGGCAAACAGCATAACGACTCAGGGTTTTAACATAACATGTGGAACATGGCTTAATACCCTCGTATTTAGCATAGATATTTACTGGCAATCCATAAATCAATAATTTCTCTACACATTTTACTTCCAATTTGTTTCTAGGGATAACATAGTACATCGGAGAGCATTGTAAAATTGAACGAGAAATAGCCTTAATATTATTTTAACATATTCTTTTGATTTTCACTAATATTCTCAACCTTTTTCGCATCTGCACCCCAAAGTGTGCGAAAGTATGTCCGTAGTTACCCTTCATTTGTAGGTTTGCGAATAATTGCACTTATTTTCGTGATGTTTGTTTTAAACTTAAGCTATATGTCACCGCGTACCCGTCCAAAAACTTTACCCACAGCCCATGGGGTACGCGTAACACAGTTTGAGAAACGCGGATACATGGATTAAAGGTAATATATACAAAAGCGATTAGGGCTCTGCGTTAAATCTAAAGTAAAGAATGAATACAACAGTAATGCAGTTTAAAATACAATCATGAAAAAATCGGATCTGCCCGAATCCAAAAATAACCTAGCCTACCGATCAAGCCTAATGGGATATAACTCTATCCAAAGGTTTTGCAGGGTACAGCTAGTTTTAAATAAAATTTATCGTAAAAAATATGAATGTGGAGTTTACACAAACAAAACGTGTTTAATTTGTATTTATTATCTTAATCATAGTTAGCTTTAATATATATGTCCCCCTTCCGCCAACCATGAAACAAATTGTTACCAAAAATAAATCAATGCATTTAAATAATTAAATTGTAATTTACTGCGTAATTCTTTGCAGTCTTAGCTCAATAATTCTCAAATCTTGTGATATAGACACAGTGACCAAGTCCTGGTGAATTTGTTCACATAAAAAAAAAATTGGTCTACAATATATTTTACTTGAAACTAACATAATACATGTTTATTTACATCATTAAAATTTTTGTAATCTAATGCACGTTATATGATTTGACCATAACAGGTTTTATTTGAACTTTGAAATAAAATAAAAAGTTTTAAACATAATGCTTTAAAAAATAATTTAAAATAGAAATGTTCATTTCCCCCGTAACAGTGAGGGGCAGTAAGGCATCTTTTGTTTACACTTTTCAAAAGTATAGAAAACTACATTCTTTCTGAGGTGTGGGACTTGATCAGTCCAGTCAGTTTGGCTAGTTATTTCCTGATCTGAGTAATTCTTGGAAACCATCCTTGGATTATATCCCTGTATTTCGTACTCATGTTGTAGTAAACAATGATGGTGACGCTACAGTTGATGGTCTCCATAAAAGACGTGAATGAATAGATAACCAGGGATATGTCCCAGTAGGGTCCCTCTACCTTTAGGTCCTGTATGGTACCGATGACGGTCATCAGGGCACACTCAGGGGTCAGGCAGGCGATGTAAATGACGGCCACGACTGTCAGCATGACCACGGTTTTCTTATCCTTGCTGGACAGTTCAGTTTTGGAGACCACTGCAAAAACTTTTTTACCCGTCACAGATTGTCTCCATTTGGCTTTCGTCCTAAGTTTAATGACTATGATAATAGTGCAAATGATGAGGATAAAGAATGTCATGTATGGAACGAAAAGATCATATACAATGTTGGTGATTCTAAGAACGTATTCGGCGTTATCTCTGTAAAAGATGGTTAGAACTGACCTGTTCCAGACGGGAATAAAGATCCAATCTACGTAGGTCACGTAATACTCTGGGAACAGATACAGGTAGAGGACAACGAAGATCAGAGAGTTAACCACCACGGAGACGTTTCTTGTTATGATGAAGTTGACCTTTAAAGGCAGACTCACAGAGAGGCATCGCTCAAAGGCGGCGAATGCCGTGATGAAACCGCTGACCCGGATAAAGTATCCGTGCGGGTAGAAGAACAGAATGGAGAAGACGGAGGATGACATAAACGGAAGCTTCACCCTCTTCCAGAAGGGGCTGAAGAGAATGTTCTTCAGCACCTGACAGAACAGGGCCCCGAAATCGCTGACGAGCAGTGCGGTCAGTGTGACGTTGACACTGCCCCGCAGTCCCTGCCTCTTGAAGTTCATGGTGTTGATGACGTTTCCCACAATGCCAAAAAAGTTGATGACCTCTGCACAGATGATCAAGTTTAAGGTAAGAAAGAATTCTACGACGGGTTCAATAGCTCAGTCGAAACCGGAGAGTTGGTATTTGTTTCGTTCTCTTGTGACATTTAACGTCTGGTGATAACTGGATATATTTCTGTAAAGTATATATAAATTTGCCATTTATTTTATAAAGCTGATTATTTCCTAAAAAAAATTATGGCGCTATAAATAGAACTTAAACACATAATAAAATTATATTCAGTAAAAAAATGTTATCTAAATGGCCATCGGCACAGATAAAGTGAGAAATTCTTTAGTTTATGTAACCTCGGCATATGAAGGAATTGGCAAGCACAAAGCTCACCCCCCCCTCTTTATTTCCCCAGCTTAAGTCAGATACCCATTAAGAGCAGGAGGAACTTGATGGACAATTTTTTACCAGCTTTCACCAGGATCTGGAAAAATTCCATAGTTTCTCAAAGTGGATCGAAGCCAGGACACTCAGGTCGACAGTCGAGCGCTCTACAACACTCGACCATTAGTCGCTGAACTCTGTAAACGAAGTTGAACCTTTTTCTTTATTTTCATGTAATATGTTTACAATTGTAAAGAACAATGCATATAAAAGTAGGCAAGTTGAAGGCAATGCCAGAAACCTTCTAGCCATCTAAATAAGATTGTTTTTGTCCCAACCACTTTTAAAGATTACAATCTAACAATTGTATTGGAAAATATACAATCTTGTTGAGAGCAGGTGTCTAGCTTGAATCGAGTAGCATTACAATAAAGAAACGAGATTCTGAAACAAGGTGCGTGAAATCCTTCAACTTGTAAAACTGAAGAGTGATTAAAACATTTAGCTCCCCCTTGCATCTCTAATATTCGTATTTTAACAAAATTTGGAAGTCACCGATCCTACCCACAGCACGCAATAATTTAAGCCTAAACATATATATATATATATTAGGGTGATAACTATTTTAATTTTTTCTGGTAACGAGACTGATACCCCTTACATTCGAGGAACAATTGTTTGTAGATTACAGTAGCAACATTATTATTTTTTAAATTGAATAAAGTTCCCCCACCTTTTCATTTTTGTTTTCACATACCGCGCAGTTTGACTATTAGTTTTAATTTCACACTGAATTTTTACATGACTTACTAGACTGCTTTTAAGCACATTGCAGTCAGTTAATTCCATTTGTTTATAAACAAGGCATGTAACATCATCTTCTAAACAGAATAGGGATCCGAATATTCCCTTTGTTGAAAAGCTAATCAATCTCACACGGATGCCTACAAACCGTCAAATTCTTGGAAACTTCACTTTTTCTGTTCAATAGCCAGAAACGGCGACTGGATCGAATCAAAATTATGCTTACGGATATATAATTGCTTTTGAGGGAAATTCTAGACTTTCCAATATTATCCAGCGCACTAATCAGAAAGAATATCAATTGTTTGTTTAATTTATATGAGAAAAACAAAAAGAAACCGTCTGATAAATTTACTACAGCACTTTCTAAAATATTTGATGTTACCAACGTTAATGGAAAATGGAAAAGCAAGGAGTATAAAGAGCTCTACCAGAGGCAAGTTGAGTGGAGGAAAGATTGGTTATTCAATGGTCAAACAAGCCCCTTTAGAATAAATCCACCGAAGAAAACGAATCCGACTATCCAAAAACTCAACCTCAAGCCAGCTCTTCTCAATCGCAGCCTACACAAACATACACAAACACATACAACTTTCTCACAACCTACACAAACACATACAATTGTCTCAGAATCTTCGGATTCTGAAACCTCTGCTTCTTCAACCGACTCAACAACCTATTTTTCCACGTCATCTTCTCCTGAATACAAACCGAAATACCAAAGAGCAAACACTACAACAGCGGGTTTGCTAGTACTGAAAAACAACATTTCTACACATAAAGCATATGACGTTCTTGCAACCATTGCTGAACAGGGTCATGATGTGCCGGTTCCAAGTCAGGCGGGTGTTTGGAAACGAGTAATTTCTGAAGGACGGAAAATGAAAACGAAAATTGTTCAAAACTTCAAAGTAAAGAACCCTATTAATTTCAGTTTGATGGTAAAAGAGTGAAAAGGGAAGAGTATCAAGTAGTTCTGCTGAAAATATGACAACCGACATAAAACCCAGTACTCTTAAAGGTGAGAGTGGTTCTGCCGCGATCATTCACAAGGAACTACATCAGCTAATTGATGAACATGATGCTTGGGAAAATATTTGCGTGAAAATATGCGACACGACCACAGTAAATACTGATCGTTTGGACAGGATTGTAAAGCTCATGAAGGATGATGTCTTGAGCAAGGGCTTTTAGGAGCCACAATATATTGGCTGTTATCACCATGTACTCGACCACTTTCTGAAACATGTCATGAATTTTCTTATTCAAGAGCCAACGAGCAAACCAGAACTCAACTATTCCTTCATTGACAAATTAACGCAAAACTATGACACTCTTCAGGCTGATTACCACCTCGTTGCGAAAAATTATGTTAGCACAGCGAGAACCCTGGATGGTGAGATGATTTTTTTTTAAAGTATGTCAGTCATATCGTCATTACAAAACAACTTCACGTTGGCCTCGCATCAGCTGGAAGAAACTACCAAATTTACACTAGGCTAGATGGAACTCATATGCGATATATACTATTATAACATTATTTCTGATACCAGAGAGGCGCAACATCCTTGCTCCTGCTTGCAACTTCATCTGCTATAAATGGGCAAATGCTTAATTCCATTTGCAACACTACAATGAAGCGTCCTTCATTGAACTGTTTACCTCACTCATCAGGATAAATTGCAAGGAGGCAATTAAGTGTTTGAAGACGCATTGGTCAGTCCGGAAGTCATTAATTGATATTCCCAGATCAAACCAAATTGCTGAACGTGATGTGAAACTGATGGAGGAACTTCAGGCAAAATCGAGAAAATTTGAATTTTTGAATCTGAAGTTCATAGGAAAGATATGTTTTACACATTTCTTGTACATTCTGTACATATTACTAACTGATCTGTATCTTATTTGTTAATAAAAGTTCATTAGATGTTATTATTACTCTTTGAATTAAGCTAAAAAAAAACTTGTCCTTTTTTTAAAAAAAAATATTTTTTCACTTTTTGTCTTCCGAAAAAGGGGGAGATGGGGGAACTTTTAAAAAAAAAAATAATAAAAAATGCAATTTATATTCTTAATTTACATATAAAAGTTCCTCGATTGCAAGTGGTTTTATATTTTTTTTGTTATCATCCTAATATTTATATATATATATATATATATATATATATATATATATTGTCATGCATTATTTATATAATATTTAACAAAGAGTGCCTTTAAATTAAACTGCTTTATTTATAGTTAACTGTTCAATGGCATCAGTTTGTTTAGTTTATATATATATATATATATATATATATATATATATATATATATATATATATATATATATTATATATATATATATATATATATATATATATATATATATATATATAATTATATATATATATATATATAGTGTATTAAAAAGAGTACAAATGTATTGTTAACTCATTCAGATCTAGACTAATCCAAAAAGACACAATTAGAAATTTCTCTTTCTTTACCTTTAGGACAAAGTATTAACAGGGAAAGATCAACTGTGCTAAAATATTAAAGAACGTAACATCAGTAAATACTGATTTATAAATATTTAATAAAACATCATATGCATAATTTTCAAACATCAACAGCGGTAAATAATTGTGTAGGCATGAGTACCAATTATAACGGAGAGGATACTAGTGTAACTTTTAAATGCTCCCACTGACATTATGAAAATATCAGGCTTTACATCATATATTTCAAAATAAAGACACGTATTTAGTTTGTTTACGTTATTACTAATGGCTAATCTAAAACAAAACCCTTGTCCTTTAATAATCATTTCAGTTTCTTTTGTCATGTAGCTTAATTACCGTCACATTCATGTAAACTTTATCTTATAAATTTTAATTATATGTCTAATTTAAAAAAAAACCTTTGAAAATGAAGATTACTTTAAAGGTCATGGACTTATTGATGACTTCGTCGTCTTTCTTCAGCGCAGTGGAGTATGAATGAAATATATTTTTATAAATTTAGTTTTCTTAGTGTGAAAAAAACAAAAACTCATGAAGAATTGTAATGTACTTTGGTGTGATTGCTACATCTAATCTTTTAGCATTCATGATTAACCCATTTATTCTTTTAATAATATTTGCACTGGACATATAGTTTGGGTACTTATTGACTAAACCTAACTCAAAAATTCAAAACATTGATGTAGCCCTTATTATGGGCCCGAAAAGTTTTGTCCTTAAAAAAGGACGGTATCCACTAGAGGTACCAGTGTTTGTTAACATATAACTATATTACACGACTTCCTAATTTTAAATGCTTGAAATTTTCACATGGAAAAAACTTATTACTGATGTCTAGATTTTATAATATGATTACATTTGTATAACCTTGAAAGTTTTAACTTATCATTAATTAGAATAAAACTAGCTAAATATTTTAACACCGTTTATATTGTAGGTTTATTTCAAACTTAACTATTAAAACTGATTACTGTTAGAAAGATATAACATATCAATTTTATTAGTTAACGTGTATCAAAAGAAAAGTCATTGATAAGTACAGTTCACTTTGTGTGAAAAAGTTCAAAGCAGAGGTCATGCAAAGGTACCTTGCACTTATTGAATTTTCGCTTAACCTCATTCCACACTGAACACATCTTTTCTGACCACCATCAATGCCTCCAATGAAGTGGTTTTGGCCACTAAATCAGATTTCATCCAGGACTGTTCGGCAGCTGGCAGCATGACTACGAATCGGACGTCCAATTTTTTTTGTTACTCGATACCTCAAGATGTATGTCATTGCAACATCTCGTCGAAATTGTGTTAGATTCAAATCACGAAGCCTCTGACAATCTGTACAGTTGCCAAGCGGTATGAAGGCTTGCATCAATGGCTAGGCAAAACAATGCCCACAACCATTTCTTGATACGAATAGTATGCGACGTCTGGCTATCTGTCCCACTTATGATACGGGTGATACGAATATGTATGCAACGTTTGGCTATCTGTCCCACTCATGATACGGTTATACTGAGCGATCAGTTTTTGCATATGAATTTGAACATGTTTTTTTTTCTGCTGCTGACCACCTCTGGACTTTAACCAGTGGATGGACTCCAAAACAGTTAGATAGCACTGAGACTACGTTTTAATCGTTCCAACAAACTGCTAACATCCCTGACTTTCTCTCAAATAGAAGGTCAGATGTGCCACGTGCATCTTTCTTCGACATGTGTACTTCTATCAGTGGATACTTGTCCATCCTGTTTGCTCTCACAGTACCAGTCGCATATATATTCATTGTCTTCAGTCGATCGAGCAGTCGTGATATTGTAAAAAAAATGTCTATATACAATATGTATTCACTAGCTGCATCACATACGTGAATATATTGCAACCAGGCTTGCGGAGCCGCCAAATTTTTTTCCGGCTCAGGCTCCGGCTCCCACAAATTTGACGGCTCCGGCTCCGGCTCCCTATTAAGATAATATCAAACGAGACAAAATTTTTTGTAATTGCGCCACGCAAACATGCCGCTGATAAAAAGTTATGCAAATTTTGTCGCGTTCACCCCCATAGAAGGCCCGAAGCGTGCGGGGGGACAGGGGCCCCCCTGTGTTTTGTCTGGTCCCCTCTGCTTATTTGTTCTACTTAGTAAAATGTATTAACTGCCCCCTGCTATTGCCTGGCCCCTGCTGTAGAATGCCTGGCCCCTGCTGTAGAATTTTCACGATACGGGGCTGCCCCATAGTCAGGAACTTGAAAAATATACGCATGTTGGTTTTACTAAAAACAAACCATTTCAGTGCATCCAGAATCATATCATTATTTTCGACCGAGGTTTCACTAGTCGCCATTTTCATAAGTAATAAAAAGTTATTTCAATGATCAAATTAGCAAATAGTAAAATGATACATTATTTAAATTATTTTAAAGACTTCAGTATTTATATTTATTATTTATAAATTTGAAGTGACTATTCGGACCCGGGTACCAATAAACTCCGATTTTTATTCGGACCCCCGTCCCAATAAAGTCTGATACTTATTCGGACCCGTGGCAAATATGCACTTAGCTTAGCTATACATACACTTTATTATATTTGAATTGTATGATTTAATCGTTACTCAGTGTCTAGGGTTCCACTAAGCGGACTCTGTATTATTATTTTTTCGGGTTCCGTCTAATAAAGTTTAAATATAGCTAAGCTTAGTGCATATTTGCCACGGGTCCGAGTAACAATCGAATTTTATTGGGGCCCGGGTCCGTATAGCCACAGCCTTATAAATTTATATACTCTATATCAGATATTCGGTTTATAATAAAATTGTTACATACAGAAAGCGATCATTTTGTTTTTAGTCTATTACAAATTCGCGGCAGCCCCGTAGCGTGAAAATTCTACAGCAGGGGCCAGGCATTCTACAACAGGGGCCAGGCAATAGCGGGGGGGGGCAGGTAATACATTTTACTAAGTAGAGCAAATAAGCAGAGGGGGCCAGACAAAACGCAGGGGGGGGGCTAAGCCCCCCTGGCCCCCACACACGCTACGGGCCTGATTCGCGGTCAAATAATAATACGAATTGACGCGTTCTATTTGTCGTCTTAGTAAAAATTTATTTTAAATGATTGATACAATTATTCTATGAAATAAAACTTTTAACTTTATATATAACAAAATAACATGCCATTAAAAAAATTTCGGAGGGTAAACAGGATTTAAAACGAACACAAAACGATTCCCCGTTAAAGATTTCTTGTGGTGATGTGCGTGCACGCTATCATTTTAACGCTGTTACTGTTCCTAAAAATAACAACATTTCAAATTGTAGGAAGCAAACAATCAAACAAATTTGGAATTTTAAAGCGAAAAAAAAAATTCTGCTGTAAAAAAAAAAAGCATTTGGGAGCCGTGGAGCCGCCAGATTTTTTCGGCTCCGGCTCCGGCTCCAGCAAAAAGTAGCGGCTCCCGGCTCCTCGGCTCCGGCTCCGGCTCCGCAAGCCTGATTGCAACAACTACTCAAATCGGTTCACAGACATGGCGCTGCTAATTGCCTCATTGTAAACATCTTCAGCGCTTTTCCAATATATCCGTCTGTTAGCTAAACGAACATAACCTAAGATGATAAGAATTGATATATCTTAATATATTTCAGAAGTTGTTGCATTTAACCCCTTTAGGTTTTGCATAGCATACAAACTGGACATTTTGGTTATGTGGTCAAGAACGACATCATCATAAAAAAATTCAAACAGTGAAGCGGTGTGCAATCATTCATTTGAGTTGAAGTACTATTTCATGTGTTCTCTGACTGCTTTAAATCGCACTTAACCCACTGCAGTTCTCTTCCTTGATGATGGTTGTGGTGATGTTGTAAATACTGAGCTGTTGTGAGTGCTTGAAGTAGAATATCTTCGCCGCTTTGATGTACTGGCGTTATTTTCATTTCATCCAGTTTTGTTGTCGTAGACTTCAACTAATGGCAGGTCATAATATAAGTCAGTTTGGATGTCAATCTCAATATTATAGTCATCTACTAACTTGACTTTTTCTAATTGTTGCTTATCAAAACCAGGTGCGGCACTGAAGCTGATTTCCAGACAGGCTTTCAATGACACCAGCATCATCTTCTGGTCCACTATCCTGGACAGATTTAGTTGAATTTTTAGGTAGTAATATGAAAACATCAGCAGTTTGAAAAACAGATTCTTCCGGAATGCTGATAACTTCAGTCTAATTGTAATACCTACAATTATTTTAATATTGTTTTTGTCTTTATAATTATATTTATTGGAAATAAATATTTTAACTTATTAAGCCACAAAAATGAAATTCAAAGCACTGATTATTCAGAAACACTACTCTCAGAAGTCAAAACCATGCACCCTGTAGTGCATGACGTCCTTTTTAAAGGACACTCATGTAACATGCTCTGTAGCTATAATGGCGGCATTGTGGGTTAATTTTTTTTACTGTACAGTCAAAAGTGATAATTTTAAAACATTATTAGAACATTTTTTTAATATAGTGGGACGGATGAACTAGTGGTGTAGATACTCGACTGTCGACCTGAGAGTCATGGGTTCGATCCTCGGTGAGGCCCATGGAATTTTTCCAGGTGAAATTTGATGAAAAGTCGTCCTACAAGTCCACCCAGCTTTAAATGGGTACCTGACATAAGTTGGGGAAGTAAAGGCGGCTGGTCGTTGTGCTAACCACACAATCCCTCCATATGCCAAGGTTATAGAAACAGATGAATTCTACACTTCATCTGCCCCGAAGGCCCGTTAGGGCTAAGAAGGGAACTTTACTTTTTTTTTTTTTACAAAAGAAGAATATAACTTACTTTTTAGGCCGAGACATAGCAAAAAATGTGCTTCCTGGTATTTGGTTGCTGCACTCCACGTGTCTGGGTGATTTTTATTCATGAATGCCCAATTTATTCCAAGCACTTCTAATAATATTTTAATCTCTCTGTTACAAAGTTATCTAAGTTCATGCTTACAATTTTATCCATTAATACTTTGCCTTCAAGCCTTTTTACCTGTTTTTGTTTTTTGACCGGCTTTTCAAGTGCTATCAACATTTTTTTCTTTAGTTTGGTTAGCAACATCTTTGCTAAAAAAAGAGACTCACCAGGTCTTCAGGATAAATATATAAATGTCATGCAATGGTTTTAAAGGCAGATTCAGCAACTTCTTTGTGAAATATTTTGAAATTATTAAATTTTTAATCAAAGTCAGGCCGTTGTGAAGAGCAGATGAAGAGATGGGAGCCCGAAACAATGTTCCATGTAAATCAAAATTTTAAAAATCGAAAATCGTTGATTTTTTTCTTTATTGTTGGTTCAATGAAATTGATGTCGAAACAAGTAAATTTTAATATAGTACAGTGCTTTTGCCATCCATCATGCTTGGTGCATAGCGCCAGCAGTACGGAGGGATTTCTTCTAAAAAAAATTATCAACAGTTGCAAAAAATTCTTTGTAATCATCGCAAGGTTGTTTTGTTCCTCGCAGCATATTTACAGCAAATTCTACTGCTTATGGTACAAGCGAACCATTAACTTTCAGATATGCATCAGTTAAATGCCATGATTCAGAATTAAGTTTATTCCACTGATCACGAAATCGTTGAAACAACTTAATCTCTGGACCAGAAGATGCTCCTAACATGTTTTGTAAACATAGGATAAAATCACTTCATGAACATGGTGTCGAAAGGCTGTGTACAATAAATATTTTTCAATTAATTTCTCCAGCAGGGTACTAACACCTGAATGTATACCTGTTTTGCATGAAGTAGTATCAAAACTGAGTGCCATAATTTTGTCATAAAAATTTTCATATCTTTTAAATCTTGTACATTGATACAAAACTACAGTGGGTGTTCTGAATTTTGGCAAACTTATTTTATGAACTTATTAATTTTCCCCAAAAAAAATTATTTGTATTATCTATATCGACTCATAAATTAACAAAAAAAAATATTGATAACATTCTCAACCTAATTATTAAAATAGAAGAGATAAATATGAAAAACGTGTGAAAAATGTGGATTCGAGTAACCTTGCAAACTTAAACTGCGTTGAGTAACCCCTAAACATTAAATGGAACCAAAAAAAAATGTTGAAAGCTTTAATTTTTTTTATTTTTTTTTTACAATGCATTTGTTTGTCAATGCATTTGTTTTTATCTTGGTCACGATGTTAGTGACATGACAATAAGTCGATGTACTTACTGTACAGCGTGTGAGAGCTGAGATTAGGAACAGCACATGAAGTTAAAAAACTGTTTGATCCACAAGTACCATTAATTGTACATTGGAATGGAAAATTGCTTCCAGATCTTACAGCCAGTGAGAATGTTGAGAGATTGTCAGTGATTGTAACAGGACTGCAAATAGAGTGCTTGCTATGTGTACCAAAATTAGCTTCAGGGACAGGTGACAGTCAAGCTAAAGCTGTAGGTGAATGTCTGAAGGACTGGGACATTTGTGAAAAAGTAGTAGCATTAAGTTTTGACACAACAGCAACACCGGGGATTCCAATGGGGCATGTGTTTTAATTGAAAAGCTGCTTGAAAAAAAGGTTTTATTCATCTTGCTTGCCGCCACCATTGGATGGAAATTGTTCTTGAAAAAGTGTTCACCTCATTGAAGATATGTGGGCCCTCATCTGGACCTGATATTTCACTTTTCAAACGATTTAAAGAGCAGTGACCTTTTATGAAGAGGGGATCCTATGATACTGCAGATGGGATGACTGAAGTAGACCTTTTCAAAGATAGCACATTGTAGTTTGCAAATGACAATCATCAAATTTGTCACCCACAAGATTATTACAGAGAATTTTTGGAACTGTCTGTCATATTTCTTGGAGGAACACCAAAACGTGGGATACATTTCCATGCTCCAGGAGCTGTACACAGAGCACGTTGGGTGGCAAGAATAATTTATTGCTACAAGATGTGGATGTTTAAGAAGCAGTTTAAGCTGAAGCCTTCTGAAGAACAATGACTGTTTCAGTTCCTCTATTTTGTCTCCATACTTATGTGAAACTGTGGTTTCAAGCCCCACAGCCAGCAAGGGCGCCGTTAAATGACCTACAATTTAATTCAGTTATTGGAAAAGCAGCAAAAAAAGCTTTCAGTCGACATTTATGGTATCTAACTGAAATTACAGCGGGCCTCGCTTTTTTAATAAAAATATTGATCCCAAGCAAAAGGTTCAGATGCTTAAAAATATGCAAGAAAAACCCGGATCTACAAATCGAGCTCAGCGTCTTGATACCAATGGATTCTATGCAGACCATTCCATCAGCTTCTTTGTTACAAAATAAACAAAGGCATTTCTCCATTCTTGGTTTGCCACATTCATTCCTGGAGATATCCCCTGAAACATGGAGCAGCAACAATGAATACAAACATGCAGAAAAAGTTGAAACCAATTTGAAAGTTGTTAATGACACAGCCGAAAGAGGAGTGAAACTGATTCAGGATTTCAATGAAGTTTTATGCAGAAAAGAAGACCAGAAGCAATTCTTACTTCAGGTGGTGCAAAAACACCGACGATTATATCCGGATGCAAAGAAGACCAAAGTGGTTACTGGAATAGCAAAAAGCAGTCAGTGAATATGACGCCTATAAATAGTAAACACTTTGCTTTGTTGCATTCTATTATTTTATTTGTTTTGAGGTTGTTATTTCATTTTAACACTAAACAATTAACATAAACCATTAAATTACTATTTAGTACCAAATCAATGTTTTCATTGATTTTGTGCAACCCCTAAATATTTCACGATTGTACTCATTTTTTTCAGAAAACCATTTTTTTTCTGGCAGAACACAATGCAGGCCTTAGAAAAATTTAGAAAAAATGAAAAAAAAAATTTTGGACCACCCTAATCATATTGTTATATGTCGCGTTACTTCTTTACTATTTATTTTACAACACTTAGTGTCAGGGTTGTAAGGAACTGTTAATATTGGAATGATGATATATTCTGGATGTTGATGAATGGCACAGACTTGGAGGCGTATGGTCTCATGGTGAAGACTGCCATGTTAACACCAATGTTCATAACACTTCATCAAATAAGAGTCTTAACTGCATGGCTCGAATTATTGATACATTTATTTACAACGACATTAAGGTAACAAACATGTTGAATGATAAGACGCTGTCGTGTTAAGTATTTAATGAACTATTATTTCTTAGTCTAAATCAAAATCAATAACTACCTCGAATTAGATCTCTAACAAAAAAATGTCCCTTTTTCAAGTTTCGTCTCTAAGTCAACTACTATCTCCCTGTGACGTCAAAAAGCAACCAATCTAAATATTACACCTCACACTTCATAGTGCGGTGCGCAAACTCAGGATTAATAAATTTGTAATTAATATTACATGGGGGGTGAATTCTTAACGTAACATTATATAATACTCATTTCCAGTGTGCGTTAAATCGAAAGCAGAAAACAAAAATTCAAAATGGCGTCATCACCTGTGTCTCGATTCAATTTTTCTTTTTGAAATATCTACAGTTTTCAATAGTTTCTGTGCTTTTAATTATGAAATGTAAAAGTCCCCAATATTAAAAATTAATAACTAGCATATAATAGCATTCAAATCATTGTAGTTTGTATTACAACAGAGCATTTTAACATCGTCAAACGCAAAACAATAGTAATAATTGAAAATCTCCGACGTCGGCGACGATAAGACTATTGACCGCGTTTTCGTATCTAATTTCGTAAATAATGTCGATATAGTATTTAAAAAAACAAATTCTTCAAATTTCTATACTAATTAAGTTTTCAGCTTTTATAATATTTATTTTTTAAATAAATACGGCTTTGAATTATTTCTTAATTACAAAATAACAATATAGCCTTAAAAAAGGCAAGGGAAAAAAAAACCGAGCAATATTTTTTCTAATAGTACATTAAAATTGCATATTATTTTGTGTGGCGCGGTAGCAGAATGGTTATGCAACTTAGACTATATTCAATTTTTGCAGACTCTCCGGATTCGAGTTCTCCCAGAGACATTTTTTTTATTGTTTTTTTTTTCAGAATATATCCTTTTAGTTGTTTTAATGAAAAGTAACTAATTAGATTTTTGACTATTTCATAACTTAAAAAAAAAATAACACAGAGGCGTAACTAGGGCAGGGGGACCAAAATCGAAAGTCCCGCCGGACCCCAGCTTAAGGGGAGACCCCCAAAATAATTTTTACATTAAAAATTATGTACATAATCTCATTACATGGTATCGAGCGTCCAAATGCAGGGACCCAAATGAGGCCATGCCCCGGGCCCCCAAATCCCTAAGGTTTGGCACTGGCTTTAGAGTAGTCGATCGCTATGCAAAGGCTTTGCAGGGTACAACATGTTTGTGTGAACTGGTGGCTGAATGGCTTAGCAACTTAGGTTATTCTTTTTATGCTGACTATCCAGGTACGATAACTCTCTTGGAAATTTTTTTTAGAATGTATCCTTTTAGTTGTTTTAATGAAAAGTAATTAATTAGATCTCTTTGACATTTTTTTATTGAAATAATGTTTCTTTTAGGATGTTGTAAGAAAAAGAAACAACAACTAATTAGATTTTTAACTATTTCATAACTTAAAAAAAAAAAAAAAATTTGAAAAAAATGTATCAAATCTGAACACAGAGACGTAACTAGGGTGGAGGGGGGTCCAAAATCGAAAGTCCCACCGGGCTCCAGCTTGAGGGGAGCCCCCAAAATTATTTTTTACATTAAATATTAAGTACATAATCTCATGTCATGGTATCGAATGTCAAAATGCAAGGAATTTGGCACCAATTTTAGACAACTTTCGAAAAAAGATATAGCTCTGAACACTTGTGACGTCAAGCTTGGGGAAACTTCATGTTGCAGAATTTCTTTCCAAATGAATGGGTTATTAAACGTATAAGGTGTAGAATGGGGCCATAAAAATGATATAATCTCTATACTTATAAGACGCATTTGCTGTCTGTCTGTCTGTCTTTCTGTTCCCTTATCAAGACAAACAAATAACGTGAAATTTGGTACACGTACACATAATTACATGGGGAAGGTCATGGGACAGGTTTTGTTTCATCTCGATGGGTAGTTTAATTGTAATTAATTTTTTTTTTATTTTAGTATTTTAGTATATTAAAGTAATCTCGACGGCGCCATATATAAAACTCCTCTTTGACGTCATTTCCCAATGATGCATTTTACATGTTTAAATTTTCCTACTAATAAAGCCGAATAGAACTTGCGCGCTGGTGCTGTATCGTGCCTTTCTGCTTCAAAGAATTGTTGTCGTCTTTTCATGCTCCCTGATTTGTACAGTTTGAGGAAGGTAAAGGAATGAAGAAGGATTTTAGAAGAAGTGTGAAGCCATAATAATATGTATATCATTATATCTATATCTATATCTATCTATCTATCTCTCTATAGAGAGGGTAGGAGGGAGGGAGGGAGGAGAAAGGTAGGGGAGAGAGGTAGAGGAGAGAGAGGGAGAGGGGGAGAGAGAAAGGGAGGGAAAGAGAAAGGAAGGGAGGTAGAGAAGGGGTAGGGAGGGAGATAAAGAGAGAGGGAGGGAGAGAGAGATAAAGAGAGAGGGGGGCAGGGATGGAGAGCGAGGGAATGAGGGAGGGAGGAAGGGGAGGGAGATAGAGCGGGAGAGGGGGAGGGGAGGGAGGAAGAAATGAGGGAGGGAGAGAGGGGTTAGGGAGAGAGAGTGAGGGTAGGGAGGGAGAGAAAGGGGAGGGAAGGAGAGAGGATGGGAGAAATGGGAGGGAGAGATAAAGAGAGGGGGGGCAGGGAGGGAGAGAGGGAAGGAGGAAGGTGGAGAGAGGGAGGGAGTGGGGATGAACAGGGGGAGAGAAGGAGGGGGGGAGAGGGAGTTGTGAGAGGGATGGAGATGGGAGAGGGAGGGAGGGAGAGGGAGACGGAGGGAGGGAAAGGGAGAGAGAGGGGGAGGGAGGGAGAGAGAGGAACGGAGAGAGGAGGTAGGGAGAAAACAGAATGTAAACAGAAAACCTTATTTTAAACCCGGGCAAAGCCGAGTACTTGCAACTAGTTATTAATATAGCTTATATAGTAAAAAACGGTAAAAACACTGAAGCCCAGCCCTAGGAGGTCAGATCGCAAAATGAACTTTTGATGCACACATGGCAGGCCAAGACGTACAAAATGGTATATATATATATATAATGGGTCTAGGACTTATGGTTGATGAGATCTGGGGTGTAGACGGACAGACACACAGACAAATCGGGGACAATTGAGCATTTTCGAAAAAAAAAAATGACCTCAGAGAGATAAATGATGCTGAACATAAAAGAAAAATGAGACTATTACCACGGTTCTCAATCATTTTTGCCACTGTACCTCAATGACTACGAATGTATGCCCCCCTGTACCCTTCATAAGTACGTTCTATTTAAACAAACGGTTGTTTGAAACAAAAATTGTATGTCGCTGAGTACCCCATGCATAAACCATTATGTACCCTCACGGTACGGTATCACCGGTTGAGAACCGCTGGTCTAGACACTGTCAGACAAGTAAACCACTTTGACAGTGACATTTAAGTAAAATATTATGTCAAGTGAATAACTATGAAATTAGCAGCTTAAACGAACTAAACTAAAAATTCAAAACTGCGATCGGACACCAATGTCTAGGACAGTGAAAGACATAATTTCATATTTTAAAGGTAAAATGACTCACAACTCATTCCCACCCCCTCACACCCCCCCCCCCCCATTGCACGATAAATTAACATATCATTGAATGTACGCCATAATTGCATCTGCTTGAGGAATGATAAACATATCAGTTTGAGTAGGTCATCAATTACATCTGCTTCAGCTTATTTTATTTATAGTTATTTATAACAGATTTCAGTATTTAGTATGAAATATAATGTTCCAAAGTTTGAAAACATAGATCATAATAAATAACAAAAAAAATAACAAAAAAAAACAATAACTTTGTAAACGGGTATAGCTATTAAAAATAGAAGTTAAAATGTAAATTTTCCACATTCAGAGCTTTTGAAATCATCATTTTCTTATCTGAACTTGAAAACATAGTGTTAAATAAAATTATTGTACCACAACATAACATACACATATACCGAGAAACATAAATGTTAATACATTTTTTTTTGTTTGCAGTACAGTAAGATAGATGTTGTTTCATTCACAACTTGATATTTTTTGCAAGACAGTCTTGAGTATTGACGGGTTCGGCGTGAACTTTTAAATGTTTTAGTTAGAAGATGGTAACGCGTTGTTCACACAATGTTACATAATATATGTTGTAAAATAGACGACTACATCTTGAATAGAGTAAGCTAGTCTTAAATGGCTTGTTTTTAATTTTTCTGTAGTTCAATTAATCCGTTGACAAAAGGTACCGGAACGCCTATTCATGTCCGTCGTGTCATAAAGAAATAACACTGAAATTATTTATAGTGCAGTAAACAGTTAATATAGTTAAAACAGTAAATTTTTGAAAGCGGAAAAAAAGGAGCCGGAATACCGTCGCGGTGCGTTTTGACAGAAAAAAAAAAGTAAATCACTGGTTGTATTTTAACTTCTAGGTAACATACATAATGGATTGGCAATAGATAAAGCGATAGGACAATACATATGGTACAGTTGACTTCTATCGTGACTTTTCTCGTGAGGATTGTCTTGACTTTCAGGGGCAGAACCACGCACATGCATCTTTCAAAGACGGCAAAAGCTATGATGTACCCGCTGACGCAGGTGAAGTAACCGTTAGGGAAATAAATAGGCCAATTTATGCCTGTCAATGAAAATGGCAGAGTGGTGTAGTCAAAAAAATGATTTACGATAATATCAATTTAAACAGCAAAGACCCAGTGTCACTGACAGCTCGGGTCATCAGCGTGACGTTGAAACTGTCACGGAGACCTTTCCCATAATGCCAAAGCAAACAATCAGCTCTGCGCATATAAGCAGATTAAAGGTTAAGAAGAACGTGTACACATCAGAAGCGACATGAATGAATCTGTTTGGCACCTCGTTGACATTTTCTGTGGTCATTAGGGTGCATCACCAAAAAAAAAATTAATAATTGATCTGTCTGCTATTTAAATTTGTTCCATTGATCAAGAAAAGCATTGTGTAAAAAAATAAAAAATATTTGACAATATTTAGAGGTCCCCCGGACTTCAACAAAGTTTGCATAATTAAGCGAAAACTAGATAAAACCATCCTTCTTGTAAAGTCTTACAGACTTACATACAAAAAGTGAAGCGCTATATAAATTGTTTTATGTCCTTTGGTTTTATAATGTTTGGTAGCTATGATTGATTTTGATAAGCAGTTGTGCTAGAAATAAAATTAAAAATTCACATTTTATTAGTAAAAACAACACTTATCCTTACCGCATATTGATGATCAAGGCAAGCATTTTAATTTCTTTATTTATATTATTTTAATTTCTGATACACACGACCTATAAAATCAGAGCATAGAAATGATATGAAAAACAACAATAAAATGTTTACACCTTCTAAGGAAATGCTGGCTGACCCTGGCATCACTTCAACAGTTGCATATCCAGTTATTCCTGCGTCTCCTGCCTCGCGAACAAAGAAACCACAAACTCTTCTGAAAACTGAATTGTTTGGCATTGGCCCTGCAATCTGTGTTGATGATGCTATAATTACTGGAATTCTTCGACTACCAACTTGTTTACAAGTTTTGAGGTGCATGATGTATCACTGCAATGTAGCAGCACACAGTGAGCGTCCAGGTTCTCTTGGTGCACCTTCTTGATTTACAACTGCCAAAATTGTGCTGAATCAAGTTACTGCTTTCTACGAAAAAGCAAACATTCCAATGGTGACAGAGAGGAGAGCTTGTGAGAAGATTGTTCAGCTTCTTGATGAATACAATAAACTTCGTTCAATTGATAAAAGTCGCCGAAACACACCAGCCACCAAACGTAAACTGGAACAAATGAAATCTATGTAGGCAACAACTTTTCAACTGTGGCCACCAAATGTCGAGACTATTATCAAGAATGCAGAAGATCTAGCATTCTTGAGGTATATGAAAGGAGACAGGTCTTCCAGCTTTGGATGATTTAACAAAAAAACACTTGCAAAAAAAGTCGCCCGACGCCATTCACGAGATGTCGCAACATTGGAACGTCAGAAACGCGCAAGAGAAGAAAATGCAGCATGTTCAACGATATCAGTGCCTTCCAGCGAGGGTAGCAGTGCCGAACCCGATGATTCTACTTCTAAATCTGAAGATAATATGGAGTTTGTTAATAACTGTTTGGATGATATAATGCCATTGCAAAAGCGAAGAAAGCCAACAGGAGCTTTGGTATTTGTACCTCCAGATGTTTTAAGCCGACCAAATCTTGTGTCACTAGCGACAAGATTAAAGATTACACCAACACAGCAGGCAGCTTTCACACAGGGCCTTATTAGCGAGTCTGGGGGTGATGTATCAATGGTGGCTTCTTCCTATGCCACTGCAGATCGTTCACGTCGCAAAGTTGTAAGTGAGATATCTACAAAGATCCACGACTCCTGGGAACCACCCAAACTCTGCACTCTCCACTGGGATGGAGAGATCAACAACAAGATCAAACACTGGTCATCAGACTGCTGCCTGCATTGCCATACAACATATGCTGCAACGTGCTCTTCTGTGGTCAGGTTGTCGCCATCACATTGGTGAAGTTATCCTCTCGCATGTGTTTGCAGACATGAAAATAGAAGTTTCCAAATCCCCGGATATAACTTTGTTCACCAAGCTGCGGAGTAATTGGGAGTTGGTGGCACATGATTGGTCTCACGTTTGTAGTTCGTTTACGTTAGCTGATCATGAGCGACTGCCGATAATGAGAGATGCGGTAATTGCACATGCCAACTCTAGTAAACAAACCGAATTCTTGCGAGACGACTACCACGAATTTCTTAAGCTGTCCCTTGTTTACCTGAATGCTACAAATAAGGAGGTTAACTTTAAAAGACCAGGTGCCCTGCACAAAGCACGATGAATGGCAAAGCTGATATATTGCCTCAAGATTGCACTGTGTGAGAAACAAATTCAATTATTGCCTCCAGGTACTATTACCACACGTGATCAAGTGCCAAAGATTCGTGCATTTGCTACATTTGTAACACGTGTTTATGTCGTGTGGTGGCTCACTTGCAAAAAGAGTGTGGATGCACCATGGAATGTTCTACAGCTCTACAAGCGACTTTTGGATTACAACGATGTCAACAGAGACATATCCAAGTCAGCAATCCGTGCCTCGAATAGGCATCAGTGGTACCTCACTGCTGAAATGATCCCACTTGCTCTGTTCAGCAATGAAGTACCTGTGTTGGAAAAGCGAGCTCTAGCAGATGCTCTGCTAAGGCTTCGACCAGTGGTTGCCCTCCAAACTCCACAGAATCGATTTGGAAATGGTTGGGGAAAACCACGATTCCAATCAATTGATTCTAAAGCTCAGTTGTGTGATCTGGCTGGAGTTGACTCGTGGTTTACTATATACAGACTTCAACTGGACACAGGATATATATATTTAATTTCCTATTACTCGTCTTCTCACTAATATGGCTGGTGGGTAGGATAGAGGCTGTAAAAAAATGTGTCATTCATCTGGTCACGACATAACGACCTATGTATCCCGTGTGACCTAGTTCTGTAGACAGAAGGATAAACTCAGAGGCTGATTTAATGACGGGAACTCCCGGGGCACCAACGTTTAACTAACCCCCCCCCCACATACCATAATTTTACACACACCAACACACACACACACACACCCTTTCTTATGTCTCTCTCTTTTTTGTTTGTTTAACGTGTCCCATATCTTCTTCTGCGCCCGGTGCCCCCATCTTACATATGTACACCTCTGAGCAACCTGTGAGACACGTGACACACATTCAGGGCCCCTCCCATATTTGCCTTGGCGCCCTCTTGAGAAACAGACCCGCAATGTACTAATTAACCATAACCAGTAGTATTTTTTGTCTTTCTTATTTTGGTTTCAGTCGCTGAAAAGGTATTCTGTCCCGGGCGCGAGTTAATCTCGTTACGCCACTGAGTTGAGGGTCGGGGAACAGTAGGACAGTTAAGGAAAGGAAAGGAGGACAGTTAGGGATTAGTGGGAACAGAGGACAGTCGAGAGGTCCAGTGGGGGGGGGGTCGAGTAGCAGACAGGAGAGTTTTAGGTCGGGACCAGTGTGTCATGAAATTGTAAACAGGAGTTCGACGTTATGTGACTTGAAGCATAGACAAAGACGTGTATTATTTATTATACAGTTGTGTTCGAATATACATCACCTTCATTAGTCTATATATATGTCTTGACAGTGTAGAACCAGTTCGGTTTGATTTATTGTTTTAATGATTTATCTTTGTGTGAAGTCAAAATAAAGAATATGTATAGTAATTGACTGGGCGAGATTCATTGATTGATTGAATATGAAAGTAAATGACACACAGTAAAAGCCTCAATAGAACGCCTCAAACAGTAGACGCCTACAGAGAACGCCTCAAACAGTAGCGACTGTGTAGCAGCTTGGTAGTTCCCAATATATGGTAGTAGCTTAGGTTGTCATATATAAAAGTGAATAAGAACTGTCTCCCCTAACCTTTCCCCCCTCCCGGGGCACGACAAATAATGAATGCAGATTTAAATGTAAGAATTAATGGAACAGCATTTCATCTTTAAAGGGGGATGGGGGATTGGTGCGTGGGTGGGTTCGTGGGTGGGTGGGAGTGGAGTGCTAGAAGGGAAGTAATTTCATACATGGCTCGATATGGAATTAATTACTCCGATCGGTCAAGCCCTGATTGAACATAACCTGCGTCACCTGTCATCGGTCTTAAAAAAATACATAACAATAGTGCCCGTTGGAATGTTTGGTTGTCATAATTCTCAAAATTTAAGTTACACTTAATTTCTAAAGGTACATTTCATTAAATCTGTAAGGGTACATTACATTTAATCTATAAGGTTACATTACATCCGCTAAGCGCTAAAAAAATTGTCATTTCAGTCATGCTTGAAGTACATACCACTATAACCATAGATATATGACTATAACAGTACTTGGACGAAAAAAACAATTTATTTTTTAATTCGAGTTGTTGTTTCTTTTTCCTAGCACTTGAATATCACCTAATGAAGTCATAAAAATATGCCGTCCCAAAGCGAAGAAAGCAAAAAATGTAACAATAAAGTGCAGTGTCTAGGTGTGTGTTTCTGGGGGGGGGGGGGTTGTGTGATTGTTTATTTGTACTGTTCTCTGTTTCTTTTGATATGGAACTTCCGGTTGGACTTGATAAAATGTGTTTTGTAATAGACTCGATCGTGTGTGTGTGTAGGGGGGGGGGGGTTATGGACTCTGTCATCCGTTTTATGCCCTGTCTCTTCAATAATTCACACCGTGCCAACGTCATTAGAAAGTAGTGGGGGGGGGGGATGGATTAAACTAAGAGTTGTTTTTTTGCTCCAATAAACGAGATTTTCTGTTCCAAGTCGTCTGTTCGTTCACCAATTTGTGATCGTCTAACAAAGTCTACTGCTCTTTAAATGATTTGTCGTACTTGTCTAAGAAAATTTTCCCAGAATGCGGCTCTCATCTTGAATCCTAGCCCTGCTATAGAATCTCTTTGACTACAGGAGCCGCACTGCTCTGTCCCTATCACGGCGGCTGTCTCGGATAGTCCTTATTGACCAAAGTAACACCATCCCCGCAAGAAATGTTTTTTTTTTAATTCCTGACTAAAGTACCCCAATTATCTATCCCCGTAGATCATGGTATGTCTTTCAGATCAGGATGGAGAATTCATATAAATATCATACCAAAGTGTTTAAATGACACTCTCCAAAATTATGATTAATGTGCATGAAATGATGATCGCATAATATATATATATATATATATATATATATATATATATATATATATATATATATATTAGAGCTGTTGTTCGATAAAAAAAATTAATCAAATTAACGCATAATTAAAAAAAAAATTATCGCAAATTAACGCATATTTAATAAAAAAAAAATACTGTATACTGAAATAGCTTGATAAATTTTTTGCCGCTCTTGGTGATAAAAGTCATCAATTCTGTTGTTGATCACGGATCTAGAAGGTAAAGTGTATGACTGATTTCCAGTGGCAACCTGAATAACATCCTTTAGTCCTCCGTCGGTTACAATGTTTATTGGTCGATTATTCCTGGCAACCCATTGGGCGATAGTGTTGGTTATTCTGTTAAATTTCGTTTGGTTTATTGGTTTTGCCTTTTCCTTATGCTAAAAAAATGTAGTTTGGCGATGAGTCGAATTGACATAAACGCTTGATACAGCCGATGTCGATGGAATGTCAAGATTGATGAACGCGTGCTTGGATTGTAAATGATATTTCAAAGATGAATAGCTGCGATTGTATTCAAATTCTTTTTGCAATATTTGCAAATAACAATACTACTAGTTTAGACAATAAAATTCCCGTGCAAAATTGTTTTTATTTCTGTTTGCAATTCCATTTTAAGAATAGAGAAAAGAATATCAACTTTGCCGAATTACACAGTGACAATGTGTGGCAAGGGAGGGAAATTAATGGAAAATTTCACTTTTTACATCGACCTGAAAGGGAGCAGGGGTATGGGGGGTTATTTGTTGAAGGGCTATATAACAAAAACATCTTCATTTTATTTTACAAGTGGGACTTTTGTCAACATACCTGGGTGTGTGTGCCTGTGTGACATGCTGCAGGGTGGGGGTAGTAGATCTACGTAGTAGGTGAACGGACCTTAAATTCAAATTGTATAGTGAAATTCCGTTATTTATCGATTTGGCACTATTCTGAGCTATCAGCAATCTTGGTCAAATTAACGCATTTATGTGTTGCGTTAAAAAAATTAATCGCAATTTTTTTTGGACGCGTTAATCAGCAGCCCTAATATGTATATACACTAATTATCCGATATGGAGTAGACACCTCCGTCGCCGCATTGAAATATCCAAACCCAACAATGTAAATATTGTCACAATATTAAGGGATTCGCTAATCTGAATATTGTGAGTTTTAATATTAATAGTTAACGAGTATTTAATGAAAATTGTTAGTACTTTTAGTAAATATTTAATATATCACTCATCATAAAATCTGAAACAAAAAAAAGCGAAAAGGGCCTGGATATAATGTGCCCTACACCATCTCTCGAGAATAACTTATCATTATGTGAGTGGCTTATCCACTTACCAAGTATAAGAAATTATGAGGTAACAGACAAACTTTGTCTATCAACCCATCCCCCTCCCTTATAGACGGGAGCCCTGACATGTGTTTAAATGTGCCCCAATCCCTTAAACTCCCTTACATTTAACCCATACACACACACACACATATACACAGAGCCGTTCTTAGATGTTTCAGGTCCATTAGGCAGAGACTTATAGAGATATTGGGGGGGGGGGCAATGTAAAAAACACCTGGCGGGGCACTCTTAGTATCAGGCTTTACAGGATAATGGGATGGGGGGGTGTTGCTTCCCTATCCATAAGAATGTATTGCCCTTCTCCCCTTATAACACTACAGATCCGTTCGTTTACATAGTCAAACTGCCCCCCTCATTTTCAGGCACAACAAACCAAAACAAATTTAATGACACCCCCCCCCATTCCCACCACAAGCTAATAAACTCTAAGTTTCTGTCCTGCATCCATTCCTCTGATGAGAAAGTTCACTAGGCCGTCAACTCTTGTTATTTGCTTATCAGTTCACTAGACCGTCGACTCTTGTTATTTGCTTATCAGTTCACTAGACCGTCGACTCTTGTTATTTGCTTATCAGTTCACTAGACCGTCAACTCTTGTTATTTGCTTATCAGTTCACTAGACCGTCGACTCTTGTTATTTGCTTATCAGTTCACTAGACCGTCGACTCTTGTTATTTGCTTATCAGTTCACTAGACCGTCAACTCTTGTTATTTGCTTATCAGTTCACTAGACCGTCGACTCTTGTTATTTGCTTATCAGTTCACTAGACCGTCGACTCTTGTTATTTGCTTATCAGTTCACTAGACCGTCGACTCTTGTTATTTGCTTATCAGTTCACTAGACCGTCGACTCTTGTTATTTGCTTATCAGTTCACTAGACCGTCGACTCTTGTTATTTGCTTATCAGTTCACTAGACCGTCAACTCTTGTTATTTGCTTATCAGTTCACTAGACCGTCAACTCTTGTTATTTGCTTATCAGTTCACTAGACCGTCGACTCTTGTTATTTGCTTATCAGTTCACTAGACCGTCGACTCTTGTTATTTGCTTATCAGTTCACTAGACCGTCGACTCTTGTTATTTGCTTATCAGTTCACTAGACCGTCAACTCTTGTTATTTGCTTATCAGTTCACCGTGCCGTCTAATTAATTGGTGTCTCCCCCCCCCCCCCCCCAAACTGCTCTCTCCTTCATCCGCCCCATCCATTTTATCATCATCACACAAACAACAATAACATCAACATCAACAAAAAAATCTCTCTTACAACCAACAAATTATCGGTCGACAATCGATATAAGTTCGACCTATGTAAATATAAAGATATGTTTGTTGTTCGATCTATGTATTTATAAAAAATATGTCTGTTGTTCGACCTATGTAATTATAAAGATTTGTTTGTTGTTCGACCTATGTATTTATAAAGATATGTTTATTGTTCGATCTATGTACTTATACAGATATGTTTGTTGTTCAACCTATGAAAATATAAAGATACTAGATATTAAGCCCGGCGTTGCCCGGGAAATTTAGGTGTAATGTTAAACCTATTCCTAATCGTTTTAATTAATTTAATTAGGTGCTGATTTATGCCACCTTCCTAATGTGCAGAAATGACCTACATTTCATACGTCAAAAGATGTTACTGCCATAACCAACAAACCATCCTTAAAAAATAATCCATCGAGGGAACAATATCCTCCAGTACACAATGTTAACAAACTATAATAACTGAGCATGATTATCAAATGTGCAACCGATTTACGTGAAATCAAGTGCAGAATTATTTTTTGTTATTTGACGTCACGGAGGATTTTATTTATAGCGTTTTGCTCTGAATTCTATTTATAGTTAAAATCAAAACAAAGCATTAAAAAAATGCACTGAAAAGTAAACAAGCAATTAAGCCTGTTCCATTCTGGACACAGGACGTGTTAGCGCATTTTCATGTTATGTATCAGAACGTATGCTATCTTTCAGTAAATATTTGTAAATTTTGGAAATGTTTATAAATTCAATTGTGTAATGCATATATCTGTAAAAAATAAATTATAAAGACGTTTCTTTATATTTGAAAAAAAAATTATTGTCTCTTAAATCTAACTACAAGTGGTTTGTGGTTACTGAAATAGGACTCATAATTGAAAACATTCGAAATTATAGTCATTTAATCGTCCGAAAACTCCGTCAATTGTTGCATAGCTCTGATACTTTCAATTAAACTCAGAACACAAGCTTACTATTTCATTTGATGAGTTTCTTAATAAATCTTGGTGAAACTACGTGCTGCAGTATTTCGCACCAAATGAATGGGTTATTGAACGTACAAGGTGTATATATAATACATAAGCCCCTTAGGAGCCCTGAAGCCCGGCCCTCAGAGGTCCTATCGCAAAATAAACTTTTGATGTACACATGGCAGGTCAAGACCTACAAAATGATATATACATCATGGGTCTAGGACTTATAGTTGCTGAGATATAGCGCTCCTTTATTAATATAGCTTATATAGTAAAAAACGGTACTAAGGCCCCTTTTACGGCCCTGAGAGGTCAGATCGCGAAATGAAAAAAGTCATTTCTTGGCAGGCCAAGACCTACAAAATGATATATACATCATGGGTCTAGGACTTATAGTTGCTGAGATATAGCGCTCCTTTATTAATATAGCTTATATAGTAAAAAACGGTACTAAGGCCCCTTTTACGGCCCTGAGAGGTCAGATCGCGAAATGAAAAAAGTCATTTCTTGGCAGGCCAAGACCTACAAAATGATATATACATCATGGGTCTAGGACTTATGGTTGTTGAGATCTAGGGTGATGACGGACAGACAAAACGGGGAGTCTAAAAATAACTACCTTACTATGTCATTTAGCAGCGCGAAGGCACGATACAGCACTCATCGGGAATTTACGTCATAGAGGATTTTTTTTGTTATAGCGACGGCGCTCCCATTCTGGAAAAAAAAAATATATCTACCATCGGGACGTCATAGGTCATAGGTTATTTAAGAACGCGCTCGCTAGTGACCTAGTCTGATTAAAATGCTATCTGTTGTAATAAAAACTAAAATAATTTGAATGATATTATATTATATTATTATTATGTAATATTTAGGACTTTTACATTTCATAATGAAAAAAAACCACATAAACTATTTAAAACTGTACATTTTTGAAAAAAAAATATCGACTCGATTCGACGCAAGCGCCATTTTGAATTAGGTTTTCGTGACCTCGCTGGTCACGTGATTAATTTATCAAATACTATTGTTTTATTTATTTCTGGAGGCCGTTTATTTATAGAACGGATTCCCCACACACCGCAAGCCGCGTCCCGGACAAGCTTAGCAGCTTGTAAGTTTGATTTTTGTTGTTCGATCTTTGTATTATAAAGATATGTTTGTTATTCCATCTATGAATTTATAAAGATATGTTTGTTGTTCGATCTATGTATTTATTAAAATATGTTTGCATTATGTGTATTGTGACAGAGTGATTGTGTGTTGTGTGAGAGATTTACTGTGTTTGTGACAGAGCGAATGTGTGTGTGATAGAGTGAATGTATGCATGTGTGACAGAGTGATTGTGTGTATGTGTGACAGAGTGACTGTGTGTGTGTGACAGAGTGACTTGTGTGTGTGCTGGCATCGGTGTTGATATTTGTTTTATATGGGTACCATTTAGCATCATCACATCATGTTTATATACAGAGGAGGAATGAGGCTAGTGAATACAATGATGACGCAATAAGTTGAAGCACATAAAGTGATGACGCGATTTGGTTTTCACCGACCCTAGAAGAACCACTTACACTTGGGCGGGGGTTTGGGGTAACTCCTGAGAGATGATAGTTTTGCAAACAAAACGTAACACTTTTTTTTTATAAAAGAAGATGAACTTTATGTTCACTTCTTTTATTTCCAAAGTGCCTAATGTGAAAATGAAATAAAGTAAAACACAAATGTGAGATTTGTTATATTACAAGCTTAGTATACAACGACATGGATCAAATCACATTATTCTATCCTGATCACACTCTTGACCGAATACAGTGACATTGAGTGGGAGTGATCTGAACTCAATAAATTGATTGGCTGTTAGAAATGTCTATATACGCTATTTCATCCATCACAGTGAGTTTTTACTTTTAATTGCTCAGGTTACGAAATGCTCATGAATTATTTGAAAAGTAATTGTGAGGTTATTTTTTTTTAAATATAGGCCCCTACTGACGGCAACAAGGAGCAATTGGCCTCTAGACTAAAGGATGCTCTGATAAAGGAAGGAAATGATCCTGTTTCGAGTCTGAAATTGAAATGTTAAGAAATGAAATGAAAGAAGGCCAGAATGAAATGAATTACATAAGAATGAAAGGAAAAAATTACTTCAAGCAATAAGAGACGAAATAAGAGATCTGAAGGAAGATCCCAACACTAGAACCGAGAAAGCAAAGATTGAATTACCAAAAGTGAAAGAAGTGAATGAAACGACAACAAAAGAAAACATGACTCAGAGACAGACAAAGTTAATCATTGAAGCAGACTTAGACTAGCGGCCAGTTTTATCTGAGAATGTGGTCATCCAGGAAGTGGTACCTGAGGATGCGGTCATCCATGAAGAGGTACCTGAGGATGTGGTCATCCAGGAAGTGGTACCTGAGGATGTGGTCATCCAGGAAGTGGTACCTGAGGATGTGGTCATCCATGAAGTGGTACCTGAGGATGTGGTCATCCATGAAGTGGTACCTAAGGATGTGGTCATCCATGAAGTGGCACCTGAGAATGTGGTCATCCAAAACGTAACGCACGAGAAGAAACTAATCCAAGAAGAGCCGCCCAGCGATCTAAGCCCCTGTGAGAATGATCGGCAGAATGTCTGAAATCTTGTTGCAACCGTAGCTCTGGTTACCTTGAATATCCAGACAACCTAACAAATTTCTACACAGCAGAAATGGATGCTAGTGAAAACAATTTAGACAGCCTTTGGCAGGGAAACATGCAATGCAGCAAAAACAACCGGAGAGAGTACAACGATTGTTGCGGATACCCTAATGAAGTCCCCGCACCTAATGAAGTCCCCCGCACATAATGAAGGCCACACACCTAATGAAGTCCCAGCATCAAATGAAGGCCCAACACCTAATGAAGGCCCCGCATCTAATGAAGGCCCAGCACCTAATGAAGTCCCAGCATCTAATGAAGGCCCGGCGACCAATGAAGGCCCAGCACCTAATGAAGGCCCAGCACCTAATGAGGCCAGCGACCCCACTTGCTGCGCCTGCTCTGGTGTCCAGCCCCAAGAGCTGGTCCAGAGGAACAAGCACCCGGATCGATCGAAATTCTACGCCAGCATCCCGGACGCCAAAATATGCAGGGAGATCAGACGGCTAAACGCCTGCACCTGCGATAAAACCTACCGAGGAGCAACCCATGAAACGACGGGTCACTCGTCATCAACGATAGTGTTTGGCCGGGAACTCCGCTTACCTTGTGACCTTTTGTTCGGGCTTCCCAGAGACTCTCCCTCCATGGAAACAGATTATGCCAATGGACTGAGATCTCGTCTCGAGGAACTACATTCTATGGTTCGAAAAAACATCAAAATCGCTAGTAACACTATGAAAACCAGATACGACAGACGGGCAAACTCGTCTGGTTATCAAGAGGGAGACCTAGTCTGGCTTTAAAATCCACAGAGACGTAAAGGAAGATCCCCAAAACTGCAGAGGGACTGGGAAGGACCCTACCGGGTCATAAAGAGACTTAACGACGTCGTATACAGAATACAGAGAAGTGTTCATGCAAAGATGAAAGTGGTTCATGTGGACAGACTGTACAGATACTGTTGTGAGAACTGACCTGTCCGGGACGGGTGGCATTGTTACGACCCCCTCGGTGCGCACCGTACATTCTAGAGATGAACGCGATGACGCAGTAGAGACAGTGACGTAGAAGCCGGCAAGAAGATGGCCGTGATGTTATTGTCGTTGTCAATGTGTTAAAAAGATAGTAAACTCTTGGAACCCACGCCGGCCTGTGTGTTGTTTTGATTTTATAAACAGAATTTTTAAGAGTTGTAACAATATAGCATTTCTAATACTTTTTTTTATGCAGTTGCTATACGTGTGCATTTGCGTGTGTATTTGTGTGTATTTATGTGTGGTAAACGCTAAGCCGTTTTTTTTTGCTACCATTTTTAATCGCAACCTCTAGTCTGATTGTGGTGTACACAGGGCCGACGCAAAAAGAAAAAGGGAACTTGAAGGTGGAGGGGACTCAACCCCAAAACTTGTGAAAGCCATCTGACAATAGGACTTAACGATAGTGGTGCTAGTGGAGCTAGGGGTATTAGTGGTGCTAGGGATATTAGTGGTTCTAGTGGTGCTAGAGATATTAGTGGTGCTAGTGGAGCTAGGGGTATTAGTGGTGCTAGTGGTGCTACGGGTATTAGTGGTGCTAGTGGTGCTAGGGATATTAGTGGTGCTAGTGGAGCTAGGGGTATTAGTGGTGCTAGTGGTGCTAGGGATATTAGTGGTGCTAGTGGAGCTATGGGTATTAGTGGTGCTAGTGGAGCTAGGGGTATTAGTGGTGCTAGTGGAGCTAGGGGTATTAGTGGTGCTAGTGGAGCAAGTAGTCTTAGGGATAGTAGTGATGTGTTCAAAGGGGCCCCAGTTGATTGAAATTGTCTGGGAGGGGGCCGGGTCACCCGGCATCGGCCCTGATGAAATACTAAAAAATTATATGCCGCTTGGAATGTTTGTTTGTTATAATTTTCTAAGTTTACGTTAAATTTATGTCTTAATTACATTACATCTCAACCCAAAATGTCTTGCACAAATATTAGCCAATCAAAACACAGAACAGTATTTAATGATATTTTTTTTAAATGAAGCTGTGTAAAGAAAGTAGAAACATGTATTAACCATTGTCTTAATCAGCCTGAGATCGAGCATCGTCGTCCCATTTTTAGTACACAGTATACACAAAAATGTTTCGTAGTTTAATACAAATGAACCAAGTATATAAAAAAAAATAGTTAATTAAGGACACGGTACACTCTAAATCAGATAGAGGCAAAAAAATTTGCTGTTAGACCCCCCCATCCCATATAGGTTAATGTGTTATTTTTTAACCCACTGTACAAACTCACAGACACACACGCACATACACTTGCCCGCTCTACACTCACACACAAATTCACAAAGTTAAACACACATAGCCGTTCTTAGATTTTCATAGGCAGAGACTTACATAGATTTTTGGGGGTCCCATGCTAAATGCACCTGGTGGGGCACTCTTCGTATCAGACAGCTTGGTATAATGGATCAATTATTTAAATACTGTTTAACAAGTCAAGTTTATGCTGACTAAAATCAGTCATATTGAGGAACATTTGTCAACAGCGTACATAATAATTTATCCCTAGTAGATTTATTCCATTGTAAATGAGGTCTATATGGTTTTCATTTTGACAATAAAAAAAACCTATATCTATTATAAATTCTATAATGGTTACATTTACTTAATTTGTTTTTTACTAATAGACTGCATATAAAAGAAAATGATATAAAACAGAAGATTAGTAAATATAGTATGCAATTTTTCATGCGCAATAGTAGGCTCCCTTTAAACAAATTAAATTAGATTTTTGTGAATTTCTTTTATCCTAACTGTAGTCTAGCGAATGATTTATCAAATAATATGTAGATGGATGCTCGAGACGCATAGAGTGCTTGACCCTCGACCCTAGAGTCCCGGGTTCTATACCTGCTGAGAAACAAGTCAGTATTCCCCAGGACCCTTAGGTTGACAATCGAGCGTCTTTACCACACGACCATTTGTCCCCTGTATGATACAAGGCTGTATGAATTGTTTTTGTTTTACTACATGGACGCATTGGATTGGCTGGCCATTAATTTAATCTGCGCAGTACTCGTTATTATTACTGGGACTGACTGATGAATCGGGTGGTCAGAAAGCAGTAAAAACTTGAACTGAAAGAGAGACGTCATGCAATGCTGCTTCCTTGTTTAGGTCTGCTCAGTTATAGTTTTATTTTTTCCACCAAGTTTGTGCGGCTAGGGGAGGTAATAGTTTTTTGTTTTATTAATAATGCTCTGGATAACAGATGATTAAATGAAATTAGATATAATTAATCTCATCTTGTACATTGTTTGCCCCTTGCGTTCTTAAGGACTGGTTTAAGTTCCTAAATAGGCGATTGCCCCGCCCACTCCATCGGTATTGTAACTGAGGTTGTAGGTGCTACGACAGGTACTTTTATTTAAAACCCCTAATTTACGATAATAAATCGGTCTAGGGACCTAAAAATCATAACGAAAGCTTTGATTGTCTCATTAAAATATTACCTGATCGCCAACACACATTGATATACGTCCTATGGCAATCATATTGGTGTCTCGACTAGAGCCGAAGCTTGATATTGTTGGATTTAATGAATTCCGATGATCAACGTGGGTCAGACAGTCGGTCAAACGTAACAAGAAAGAAAAACTCTCTTATGTAAAATGTGCAATATCTCTCCAGGAGTATCCAAGGCGACGGATGGTCGAGCGGTAAAAGAGTTCGACTATCTACGTGAAGCCACCTGGTTCGGACCTTGGTTGAGAACCAATGGGACTCGATTAAGTTCTCCCTGTGTCTACCTTGCTGTCATATAGATGTGGAACCCAATCCCGGGGCCGGTAACACAGCCAGAAAACTACCCCCTGACATTATCAAACGCTGACCGGTCAGTGGCGATAAAAAGGTTGGGGGCCACTGCCCTAATGGATGTAAAAGATAAACATCTCTTCCAAACAGGGGCTTCGTAGATCCAGGAGTATCTGACAGAATCCGATCATTAACACAGTAAGAAAACCACCCCACTGACACCCACTCAAATACGCTCCTTACGCCCACCCATTTTTTTCTTCATCCAAAATATTTTCTATCCCTGTTCCCAAAGCTTGTCCCCCCCCTCCTTCTCCTAACAAGAAACACCCTAACCCCCTCCCACACACACTCACGTTTAGCGTCTTGGCCAAGGTGCACCTGTATTGTGGGCGAATGTTTAGATTCCATAAGCTGCAGACGTGCGCTAGGATGTATAGAACCTGGATTACGACTTGGTGTTGAGAGATGGGTACATGGTGGAGGATAAAATGTCTGCTTGGTGTGTGTGTGGGGGAAGGGGGCTCTTATTCGAGTGGATGCGTGATGGAGGTGTGTGTCGGTATGTGGGGGTGGTGATATGTAGGGGGTATAGAGGTAGGACTCCTAAACAGACACGATAACTAGTGCAATTTGTTTTGATGTGTAAGTCTGGAAAAGACATAAGAGCTGGCTATGTTTGCTAATGATGTAAATAGAAAGAGATCTTTTAGTTAAATTTGTTCAAAATACGTTGATTTCAAAATGTTGCTAGGCCGTTGGTTTATAGTAGACCTTACTACGATGACCTGGACCCACCATTTATGGTGGGGAAAAGGAGGGATTACTGAACGTAAGGATCAAAACAACAACTCAAGATTGAATTACATTATGTTATATACCAGTGTTTTATAAACTCTTTCATTTTATATTAACAAAAGGCCAAAAAACAGACATTGGGTTTTCTTGGTTTTATTTTATGTTCATAGGTTGGGTTTTTAATTAGTTTATTCTATAAATTAGACTAATTTTATTATTTAAAGATTTACAAGAAAGTACTTTATTTAAAATATCGACTGTAGATATAAAGTTTAACTTTTCTGTTCACATCAGACAAAATGATTCAAATGAAGGTGAGACAAAAAAAGGTTTTTAACGTCAATATTTTGAGACCCACATTTCTGATTCAGTTCCTAGCATGGATTGTTTTGTAAACAAGGGATATAATGCACAAATAAATTATCTTTTTGTACATCAAATTGTATGCAACTTATGATATTTTAAAACGTTTTTTTACTGGTATTGTATTGTAAAACAATGAAATTTATAATTTAATGAGTCAAACAAAATAATTTAGAGAGGTACATACACATTTTAGATTACTAATGCAAAATAATGCTTAATGATATACAATATAATTCTAACAAGGAATGTTGAACTTTATAACAACATACATATACGCAAAGGAATGCATACTCATTGTTTGATCATGTCTACAGCAATGTAAGCTAATCATGACGATATTCGTCGAGATAACTTTAGTTTAACAACGTTTACATCGATCATTGCATCTAGTGATCTAGTTGAAATGTGAAATTAACGGACTTTGGCTTATCTATTGTTATTACCTTAGTTCTAATGACTGACACGTAACTGTGTTTATAATTACCATCCATAGCTGAATGAGTAACGGCTGTCGGGAGGGGGTACAAATGAGGGAAAGGAGTGTGGACTCGCAGGGATTCGAACAATTAGATAACTGCAAGTGGATCAAAATCACTACCGAACCCTTACAAAGTTAATTCAAGTGTAGGATTACATCATTCGGCCTAGTCGACAGCAAAAGATTTCTTAGTATAACTTGTGTGTATATTTATATTGAATTTCCTATAAGTTCTCTTCTCACTAATATGTCTGGTGGGTGATGTAGAAGGTGGGTGGGGTAGAGGGTGAGTGGATCCCTGTTAAAAAATGTGTCACTCATCTGGCCACGACATAAAAAAACCTAAGTATCCCGTATGACCTAGTTCTTTAGGCAGAAGTGTAGCTGCTCATTTAATGATGGTCTATCCGGTGCACCTACGTTTAACTGCCCCCCCCCCACATACCAAAATTTAACGCACACGCAAACACCATTTCTTATGTTCCTTTTTTATGTTTAATGTGTCCGATCTCTTTTTCTGCGCCCGTTGGCCCCATCTTACCTAAGTACGCCTCTGAGCAGACGGTGAGACACGTGACACACATTCCGTATTCACTTTGGCGCCCTCTTGAGAAACATATACTAATTAACCTTAACCAGTGGTTTTTTTTTGTCTTTCTTATTTTGGTTTCAGCAGGGAAGAGATTTTCCATTATTCTAATCCTACAGACCAGTTGTCTCCAACCCCCCTCGGCGGACCTGTGCCGGTCCGTGGATTAAGGTACTGGGTAGCTCAAGAGTCATAAATTATTTCCTTTTACTTACTGAAGTATATTTCTCCCGGGATAGTGCGACATTCCGTGGACGAGATGTTAACCGGGAGCTGAACGGTAGTTACAGTCCATTGTATATCAAAACAATGTACAATATAAATAATCAACGTTCAACCCCCTTTACTCAGCGGGCAATAGTGAAATGATTAAAACTTGACCGGTCCGTGGCGAGAAAAAGGTTGGGGACCAAAGCTATACACCAGAAAAATAGGGCGTTTTATTAAAACGCAGTTGTTACTAAACCAGCAAACTGGAATATTTTTTTTCCGCCGACCAGCAATAGATGTGCGCATGCGCGACTAGACGGACTCTGTATATTTTTTTTTTCGGGGTCCGGCTATAGTTTAAGTGACACAGTTTTTCTTTGTCTCATGTAACTTAAATCGTTCTTATAAAGTATGATAACTTTTTTATTGTAGACCTAGGGAGCGACCGATAATCGGATCGGTATCGGTATCGGACCGATATTGGCACTATCGGTTAATATCGGATCGGCCGATTGTTCTAGGGAGAAACCGATAGTCGAACCGATATTGGCACTATGGGTTAACTATCGGACCGGCCGTTTTTTGGCTGCCGATACATTTTTTTTTCACAACAGAGTTGCAGAAAAAAAACAGTAAATAACCAAATTCTATAACCAGATCAGACAAGATTTTAAAAAAAAAGGAAAAAAAAACCCGTACACAGAAATTGTCACGTCCACAAAAATCGCTTCAGCGAAATGACCTTGAAACAATAGGATTGGCATTTCTTAATTCTAATGTATGACCTTGAATGATACAATTAGTGAACATCTGTGTGTGTGTTTTTTTTGGGATGGGAAGTTGGGGGGGGGCTAAACAAGACACGCGTGGGCGAAGTGTTACAAAATATGTGAACAAGGGTTGATATACGTCATACAGCACGAGAAAAACACGTGTTTGGCATTGTTTGTGCTTAAGGGGATGTCCATTAATTACGTCAACAAAATAGGGGGGGGGTCGGAAAATGTTTGACAATTGTTGACAAGGGGAGGTGAAGAAAAGTTGACGTCAACAATGTTACTTTTTTTAATTAATATAATTACTTAATAAATAGGAAAATTAAGCAGCGTTTGTAGTTCTGTGTTGCACACTCGCTTAACATTCAGTATTTTAATTAAACTAACTATATTCCTACTAATTTTGCCACATAAACATTTTGGAAGCCACCTTTTTTATGGGGGGGGGGGGGTAATCAAATGTTGACGTAATTTTATAGGGGGGGTCTCTGGCAGTTTGACAAGTTGTTGACAAGGGGGAGGGGGGGAGGTAAAAATCGCCAAAAATTTGTTGACATAAATAATAGACAGCCCCTAAAAAGAAAATATCGGTATCGATATAAGTAAAAATGCTGAGGGAATATATCGGTACTGGACTATCGGTAAAAAGGCATATCGGTCGCTCCCTATGTAGACCTACTGCTAAGAAGTTTATATCAATGGAAAGCATATTTAAAGCTATTTCTAATGGTACATAATATATATATATATATATATATATATATATATACATATACATATATATATATATATATATATATAACACATTTTCATGTCTTATACCTAATATTAGAGGTTAATGTTTGTATTAATGTGTTCATGTCTATATTTTTATAACAATGACAACCTAAACATTTTCTATGAACATGAAAAAAATAAAAACAAATAAACACTTTAACAATATAGTTTAAAATCATTCCTTTATGTATGCAATAGCTGAAAATTTTGGGATTCCATCCAAACAAAATTGTGGAAAAACTCAGTTAGGTTATAACAGTCATACAACAAGCCACATGAAAGCGTTGTCTTTACATCTCTGTTGATTACAGTGTTTAAAATCTACCACAAGTCCGTCCTCCTGAACACCGTCCATTACCATTTAAATTCGAGGTGCTGATTCGTCTCCAAAAAAAAAACAATTAAAATTTCAAAATAAAAATAATAAAAACTGTGTACCTATCTGTGGCGTATTGAGGAGGGGAGGGGGGCTATCATGCCACGGGCGCTACTCACAGAGGGGCGCAAAATGGTATAATTCACATATAATATTACATGGTTTTCTTAATGGGGGGAGGGCTAAAGAGGTATTGTGCCCCGGGTGCGAGCTTAGCCCGCTATGCCACTGATTCGTACTATTAATAAATCATCATCCTTTTACTAATAAAAATGTCTGCGTAATGCTAACCTAAACATAATTATACTCCTAAATATTACCCCTAATTTTTCTTTACCATCATTTTTGCGTCACGCTTTAAAAAATTCAGAGTAGCCTACATATTTCAAATTTACTAATTAATATTAAGATTAAGAAACGCAAATGGAGGGGGTGAGGAAGCATTTATATCCGAGAATTGAACCAAATACGTACGGATCCCGAAAGAATAAATCATTCCGTCTAGAAGAAGACGAATAAACGAGTGTTAGGAAGACGACTTACATTAATTTTAAAGGGTTTCTTAGGGGGGGGGGTGCGATAGATTTAGCGCATAATTTTTGTTTTATTCGTTAATTTTTGTAGTTTGAATGCTATTGTTTTCCCTCGACTTTATTAGGCTTGGGCAGACCCGAAAAAAAGTAATAAAGAATTATTGCCGTGAAAGCGCATATCTTTACTCTTAGTCTGAGACATATATCCCGAATAGGCCGAATATAAAAATATACGCGTTCCGTTAATTTTTTAATTGTTTCTGGGGGTATAAATACTGATTTAGTGCACATTTTTTGTTGTTTTTTTTAACTTTTGTTATTTTCATGTTATTTCTTTTTATTATTAATTATTTTAATGAAATTATTAAACCCATAGATAATTATGGTAGACTTAGACGGACCCATATATATCTATGTACGGAACCGAAACATACTTATCTCAATAGTCGCACATGCGCACATCTATAGCCGGACACCGGAAAAAAATAATACAGATTCCGTCAAGAGCGCATGCGCACATATATAGCCGGCGCCGGAAAAAAAATATTACGGAGTACACTTGACCGGAATCGTAGCTACTGCGTTAGAAAAATGGTTAATCAATCATACCTAATTTGATTTTAATTAGTAATTTATAATATATACTATTTTTTTTTTTTTTTTTTTTTTTATTTTTTTTTTATTTTTTTTTTTTTTTTTTTTTTTTTACATTTTTTTTTTTTTTTTAACGCCGCCATTGCCAGCATGGTAGGGTGTAGTGTGCCTACCACACCAGCACTGTTGGCGGCGCTGATGCACGTCTGCCATGCCTGCAGAGCGGCGGGGTGAATGTGCCCGCTATCATCTGCAGGGATGGCAGAAAGATGGGTTTTAATCCTTGCCCAAACTGGCCAGACCAGCAGGGTGTGTGTACAGCCGATCGGCCAGAACGGCAAGGAACGGGGTTTTTCCTGCCACTCGGACAGAAGGGAGGGTGTAGTGTGCCTGTACCCTCAGCCCGAAATGGCAGGCTGCGCAGGTGTGCTTGAGTGGGACAGAGTGGAAGGGTGTTGTGTGCCGACCACATCCGTCACCACCGCCAGCTGTGAATACTGCGGTCTCGGATAGTCCTCACTGACCACAGTACCACCACCCTCGCAAGTAATGGGTTTTTTTTCCTGACTAGAGAACCCCTATGATCCATCCCCCGTGGATCATGGTATGTCTCAGACCAGGAAGGAAACAAATGTTTATCGGCATGGTAAATTGCATAATATATACTAATTATAGTCTAGGAAATGTCGCTAAAGTAGAAATAAACTATCCAAACCCAACAATGTAAATATTGTTACAATATTATGGTGTATGTAATCTGAAATATGTGAATTTAAATATTAATAGGTAAAAAGTATTTAATGAAAAGTGTGTGTACTGTTAGTGAATATTTCAAATAACATTCACCAGAAATTCTGAGACAAAAAAAGCGAAATGGGCCTTGGGTATAGGGGGCCATACACCACATCTCGAGAATAACTGATGAGTATGAGAATGGATTATCCACTTATCAGAAATTACTGACAAACTTTGTCTCTGAACCCATCCCCTCACCCTTAGAATAGGGGGCCCTGACATGTGTTTAAATTGTCCCCCCCCATTAAGACTCGGGATCCCTGACATGTGTTTAAATTTCCCCCGTCCCTTAGACACCCTTGCATTTAACTCGCACACACACAAACACATACAGCCGTTCTTAGATGTTTCAGGGCCAATAGTCAGAGACATATAGAGATATTTGGTGGTGGGGGGCAATGAAAAAAAAACACCAGGCGGGGGACTCTTAGTATCAGACTTAACAGATTAGTGGGATGTGGGTGGGGGTGTTGTTTCCCTGTACATAAGCATTTGTTTCCCTTCTCGCCTTAAAACACACCAGATCCGTTCATTTACATAGTTAAACTGGGCCCCCCTGACTACCAGGCCCATCCACCAAAACAAATTTATTATCAAACCGTTGCTATGAGGGCCCCCCACACGTATTTTTATTTAGGACCCCCCACAATATTTTATAAAGTCTCCACCTATGTGGCCCCCAAATCCTAAGACCGTCTCAGTACATTAACACACACACACACACACACAAACTCACACACTTTCTCTCTCTCTCACACATGCACACTTTCTTTCTTTCTTTCTCTCTCTCTCTCTCTCTCTCTCTCTCTCCTCTCTCTTTCTTTCTCTCTCTCTCTCTCTTTCTCTCTCTCTCTCTTTGACGCATTTTTCTTTTTATTTTGTTACAAATATTCCATTACACATCTAAATAATTTCAAAATGGAACATAATAAACATAAAACTCCTTATTGATGTTTATTGTGATGTATGACAGATTATGGAGCATTGGTGACGAATGTGGGGTGACTTGGATATTTTAGGGTGAGCGGCTCATAATGATAAGAAAGGAAAATTGGAATCCATGGAAATCGATGATATTAGCAATCAATAATTGAGATGACAACAACCAGTTAATTCATTTGTAAATTATTTAAAACTAGACAAATATTGAATATTGAGTTAAAATGTTTGTCTGTTTTAAATAATTAATTTAAATTTACATTTACGATGACAGTTAAAATGTTTTTCACTTGAACATAATATTCACTAATGTAATAAGCTTTTTAAAAATTTAAAGTATGTGTATAAATTTCATGCATATGAGAAAAATAAAAGAATAATTTTAAGTCTTGTACGCCATTGTTGAAAAGTGTGACATTGTTGAAAAGTGTAACATTGTTGAAATGTGTAACATTGTTGAAAAGGGTAACATTTTGAAATATGTAACATTGTCGAAAAGTCTAACATGGTTGAACAGTTTAACGTTGTTGAAATGTGTACAATTTTTGAAAAGAAACATTGTTGAAAAGTTTAAAATTGTTGAAATGTGTAATATTGTTGAAGAGAGTAACATTGTTGAAAAGTGTAACATTATTGAAAAGTGTAACATTGTTGACGTCAAAACATTTTGTACGACCCATTTCCCTTTTTTCAGCATGTCAACAATTGTCAAGCGTTCTCACATCCCCACTCCCAGTAGGAGCACAGGAAGAGCGAGTGTACATCACAGTGTAGATAGATAGATAAATGGATAGATCAATGAAATGATAGATAGATAGATAGATGGATGGATAGATTAATGGATAGATAGAGAGATAGATAGATAGATAGATAGATAGATAGATAGATAGATAGATAGATAGATAGATAGATAGATAGATAGATAGATAGATAGATAGATAGATAGATAGATAGATAGATAGATAGATAAAAAGACCTGAACATCTATTTAAGCGAAGACCAACCATAAGTACAGGGAGACAACCAGGCCCTGGTCAAACACTTTTGACTTTGACATGTAAAGGAAGTTTTTTGGGGTTTTTTTTTATTGCTGGCCACAAGATGCTGATAAATGTGACATAATGTCCGTACCACGAGCTGAAATGAGAAGGTCCGTACCACGAGCTGAAATTAGAAGGTCCGTACCACTATCGGAAATGAGAATGTCCGTACCACGAGCTGAAATTAGAAGGTCCGTACCACGAGCTGAAATTAGAAGGTCCGTACCACGATCTGAAATGAGAATGTCCGTACCACGATCTGAAATGAGAAGGTCCGTACCACGATCTGAAATGAGAATGTCCGTACCACGAGCTGAAATGAGAAAGGCGAGCCCACATTAAAACGGATATACAGCATGAAATACACATCCGACGTATACTATTTAACATCCAATTTAACGTACTAGACTCAAAGCCGTCGCTTGACAGCCTTAGATCACTGAAACATTTACAACCGGCCCTGATATTCATATAATTTCAATTTAGAAAGTTCTGTATAGAGACTTCCTACAATAAATTACAAACATATACCAGGAAAACACACTTGACTGATAAATACAAAAACATATTGAAAGGCATTAAAGGTTTGTATTTATTTACATAATTTATTTTTTGTTCACATTCAGCCTTTAGTTGTACTTAAATAAAACATGTGCTGATATATATATATATATATATATATATATAATTGATGAATATGATGCTTAGAAAATATTTGCATGATAATATGCGACAAAACCGCAGTAAATACTGGTCGTTTGCACGGGATTGTAAAGCTCATACAGGATGATGTCTTGAGTAAGGGCTTTCAGAAGCCAGAATATAATGACTGTCAGCACCATGTACTCGACCTCTTCTGAAACATTTCATAAATTTTCTTATTCAAGAGCCAATGAGCAAACCAGAACTCAAATATTCCTTCATTGACAAATTAACACAAAACTATGTCACTCTCGTTGCGACAGATGATGTTAGCACAAGCGAGAACCCCAGATGGCAAGATGATTTCAAGTTGTTATCTGAATTATGTCAGGCACATCGTCATTACAAAACAACTACACGTTGGCCTCGCATATATATATATATATATATATATATATATACCAGAGTGGAGCAGCATCCTCGCTCCTGGCTGCGACTTCAACTGCTACGAATGGGCAAATGCTTGGTTCTATTCGCCACACTCATCAAGATATAATGCAAGAAGGCAATTAAGTGTTTAAAGACCCATTGGCCAGTCGAGAAGTCATTAATTAACATTCCAATTCCCAGATCTAACCAAATTGCTGAACGTGCTGTGAAAGTGGTGGAGGAACTTCATGCGAAATCGAGAAAAATTTGAATTCATAGGACAAAAATATGTTTTAAACATTTTTGTACATTCTGTACAGATTACTAACTGTTCTGTACCTTATTTGTTAATAAAAGTGGATTATTTATTATTATTACTCTTTTGAAATAAGCAAAAAAACATGTCCTTTTAAAAAAAATGTTCACTTTTTTCTTCCAAAAAAGGAGAAGGTGTGGGAACTTTAAAAAAAAAAATTATCTTCTTAAATTACACATAGATTCCTCGATTGCAAGTGGTTTCATAATTTTTTATCACCCTAGTGCATATGTTTACCAAGTTAAAACTATACGTTCGAGTACCACAAGACTTGATGGTAGTTTCAAACAGCGAGTTTAATATCATACTATACAGTCAAACAAAGTATAGTCAAACACACTATACAGTCAAACATACTATACAGTCAAACACACTATGCAGTCAAACACACCATACACTCAAACATACTATACAGTCAAACACACTATGCAGTCAAACCTACCATACACTCAAACGTACTATACTGTCAAAAACACCATAAGTCAAACACGTTATACAGTCAAACGCACTTTACAATCAAATATACTATACAGTCAAACACAGTTTAACACATGGGTTACTTGACAACAAATGAGAGAAATAAACAGGGAACTACAACGTAAAAAAAATGTGGATAAGTTTCAATAACTTTATCTGACAGAAACGCAAATAGTGTAAAGGCTTGTCCATAAATTTGGCATTTTTTAGACTCCCCCCCACCTGTCAACAACCTTTAAACTTTGGTGACACCCGTAGTATAATTACGTCAATCTCACCTTCTAAAATACAAACTTATTCAAAAGAAAATAAGTTTAAATATAACATTTCCCCCTTTGAAATGTAACGTTGTAACAAAGTTCAAACTCCGCCCGCTAATTGTAAAAACTGAAATCTTATCTGACTTGTATATATAACGAGCTTTTACAAAGAAATAAAAATTACATTGTAAAAAAATATTTTATAAAGACAACGTTTTTCTTGCGTATTAAAAGCAGAAAAAAATAATTTCTGAATAAATTGGTCACATGGAAATAGACTTTATAAGAGCTTCTGATTTTTATAAAACGAAAACGTTGGGCGCATGGATTTTATATTATGTGAATGTTTGTATTACAGTATTAGAATCATCAAATGTTAACAATTAAATCCCAAAAGAATTATTACAGAAGTTTTTCAAAATATCACGATATTGCAGATCATTTATGACAACTTAGATAACAAAATGCATATGAGTATGTAAAATTAATTCTAGTGTTGTATAACCTAAACTCATGATATAGAATGTAATACTTGTAAAGTCAATTGAATCAATATATTAATATAGTGAAATTATATTTAACAGGTTTTCATTTATATAAATTCGAGTATGTTAGAAAGGTCTAGATGTTTGTGTTCTTGCGCCCAACGTTTTTCGTTTTTATAAAAATCAGAAGCTCTTATAAAGTATATTACCATGTGACCAATTTATTCAGAAAAACGTTGTTTTTTATAAAATATTTTATAATGTAATTTTTATTTTCTACTTTTAGTTAAAATATATTTTATAACTAATTTTTTTTTCAATTAATACGAAGAGTTAAAAAGTTTTGGTGTGAGACGGACCTAACTATATGTAGGTTGGCTAGAACATATTGAGAGCTATGACGTCACACATGTTCAGGCACAGTAGAGTATTTTTTCTTCAGCCAAAATAATTTTATTTTCTAAAAATACTTAAGAAACTCATCAAATCATAATGAAATAGTAATAATATTGCATTGTCATAGGGTTCTGAGATATATTGAAAGTATCAGAGCTATAGCTTTTCAGAAAGTGGTCTAAAAGTGGTGCCAAATTCCGTTACTGTGTACTATATTTATCACCAGTAATTTCCCTGATTTAGACAAGATTGTGACCTATTCGCCATACATATTTTATTTTATTTATTAAGAAACTCATCAAATTATAATGAAATATTAAGAATATTGCATTGTCATCTGGTTCTGAGTTTTATTGAAAGTATCAGGGCTATAGCTTATCGGAAAATGGTCTAAAATTGGATTGCCAAATTCCTCGGACAGACAAACAAACAATCAATCAAACAAACGAACAAAAAAACAGACAGACAAGAAGTGAAGTTAAGAAAAACGTTGTAAAACCTGGAACACATCTCCAGCCCTCAAAAATTATATAACCGTATGTGATTCTTCAATGAATTTTGTTTGACTATCCTAGGTGCAACTATATGCACACCATACTATCCGCAGAAATATAGCATCAATTGTGGTGCCCTGTGAGATAATTCCTACCCACCGTTCTGAAAAATAAATAAAACTCTAAACGATGTATAACATCTTTAAACTACACATTTCATGTTTAATAAATGTGTAAGATCACTTCCTTCATTTATTGCCTGTTATATATGTAGTGTTTCCATACGTCTTGCTCTCTTCTTAGAATAGTTCTGTAACATCCTTCTTGTATCATTGTCTGTAGTCATGATTTCATTCCATTATTTTGCACACTAAATGGCCATATATAAACTCATAAGCATCATAGCTGTAGTGCTTTTAGATATGTTCTTACTTTGTAGTCACTTGCTGACATAGTCAATTATTGACAGCAACCTTAACTGACATCCCAGTATACATATACATTAGAAATTATTTAAAGTTACTAAATTGGCTGCTTCATGTTAAGTATAAAGTTACGACCTGCGTACTCTGAGATATCTTTAAAGTTACTTCAAGATGTATTTTTCACTGCTGCTGCTCTTGATGTTCATTTCTGTTATACATGTGACCTTTCAATGCTACATTTAAAACTGAAAATAGTTGGTTTTTTATCATTATGGACATGCTACAAAATGGTTATAAATCGAATGAGCAGTCATTTCTTTCTTCCATTTTACAGAAGTGCTGTGAAATTAAAGTTCATTTGTGTACTTTATACACATATCTAACACTATGATTTACAGATTATATGTGTGCCTGTACACTTCCTAATATCTGTACACTAAAGATCAAAGATGTAGATTTATAACCACGGAAGGGCCACAATGGGTTCTAAACTTCATTTGAAAATCCGGACCAAGAGCAGACAAATGGAATGCACTATCCACTATGGTTGTGTTGAAAGAAGGGCACTACGAAAACAGTTCCTGGTATTTTTGTTGTGATACTTCTTATAAAATCAAATGCGTTTCAAAGGTGGGTGGAAGGAAGGGGATATTTACATGGGACTTCAACCCTCCTCTCCACCATTATTTCTTGTATTAGTGAATTTATAGCAAAAAAAAAAACTTAAGAAAAGATTGCTTTGTGTCTATGTGAGACAGATCAAAATAAAACCTTGATTTGGAAGTAAATATTATTTTCACTACATGACATGAAATATTTAGGCTGGAAATCAAGTGCAATATTGTTTAAATTGCTTAATGCAATATACCAAGAAAAAACATGTTTTCTTGAAAACCTGAGACCTACATATTATAATTAAGAAATGTATAATACTGTATCTAGAACTGTTTCCATTTTGGTAAATTTGTTTAAATTTTTCTAGTGTGTGTGTGAAGGATGAGATGAAATCTCTTAGATCCTATAAACTACTAACGGGGATGTTTTTATAGTACCCTTTATTCATCCCCACCATAAGCAATAGGGAGATACAAAGGAGACTTTACCCATGATCTGAAATATCCATTGGTCCTTTCCAGAGATTGAACCAGGAACCCACAGGTTGACAGTCAAGCGCTTTACCACAAGACCATCTGCCATGTGGGGACAACATTAAGGTTTCGTAGTGCCTTTCTTTCATCCCCACCTAAACCGGGAGTGTAATGGCCATGGAGGCACAACGGGAGACTTAAAGGAAACTTTCACCATGACCCGACCTTGGCTCTCACCTTCAGGTGGACAGTTGAGCACTTTACCGCGAGTGTAGGACAAAACCCCAGTGGACAAAACCCCCACGGACAAAACTCCCAGCGGACAAAACTCCCAGCGGACAAATCCCCCAGCGGACACTTTGTTGTGCTAGAATTCAATACATTTTTCTTAGTTTACACAAGTATTGTAAACATTGTAGTATAGTACAATATATCCTACTGAGAATTAACTAAGAAAATATAGCCAACCTGGTGCCTTGTTGATTACAAAAAATATAATTGAAAATGTAACATTCCTATTAACTTTATTATGCTAGTTTATGTTTGCAATACCTTTGTACTTCAATATTCTCTTGGATTATTCTCAGTATCGGGGATTGCCGATAACGAGGTCACAATGAGCATTTGTTTCCACAAAATAATTCTATTTATAAGTAAGATCCTATGTTCAAAGTAATAATGTTTAGCGACCTTGCTTACTGCTAAATTGTAACGGAAGCGAGATTTCTTTTTCAGTATGTGAGTCTGACTGCTGTTTGATTGGGTCTAATCACCAAGCGTAACTTGTGGAGACACCCTGGCTATATATAAAAGATAAATCATAAAGATTATTGAAAAACTATATTCAAAATACATGAACAAAAATAAAGGATATATAATATCAATTTTTTTTAAGAAATCTGCTTTAATCTAACAATCAATAAATGGTTTGTAAAGACATTTCTCTAACAATTAATAAATGGTTTGTAAAGACATTTCTCTTCTTATCCTGTATGCCGCTTATAAACTATGTATTTTTATTTCTGTGCAAATATGGCTGTTCTCTTTTACATAGAACTGTAAGTTCAATTCATAAAAATGCATTAGCTCGTTGCCTATATCCATGTGTTGGAGCTCACACACAAGTAAATTATTTGCTGCCTGTCAATTGGAATTTGATAGCATCATCTCGTGTGTAAAACAACTTCCGATGGTCAAGTGGTTTATTGAGGTGCATGTTTCATTGTAGCCTGTGTCTAAACATGTCAGTCATATACAAATTTGGTTTGTTAATTTTATCAAATATTATCTCGACACAAAACTGCAGACTTCCTGTAGAAACATACTTCGGCTTTAACAGAGGGGAATATTATTGTGTGCAGACGACAGATGGCCGTGTGTTAAGCACTCACCTGTCGACCTGAGAACCAAGAAATGTATCAATTCATCGTTAAAGTTCCCTCCATGTTTCCTGTGATGCCTCCATGGCCATTGCATTATCAGCTATGGTTGTTTTGAAAGAAGGGCACTACGAAAACAGTTCCTTAGTGGTTAATAGTATCTAAGAGATGAACATCTAAACCCTTTCATGGATTTCACGGAATAGATTTTCTGCAGGTATGTCTAGTTCTCATTCTTTATCTAATTGGATGTTTATAGTAGGAAATTTGATTCATATATACTTAAAAAGCTCCTAGCTTTTTGTGTCCATCTCATGCTCAATAAGTTTTTATAAACGAATGTTTTAGTGGCAATAATTCAAAGATTTCAACTGGGAAAAAAACATTATCAATCTTTAAACTATCAATTTTTTTAATTTATTAAAATCATTTACTGAATATTTGTTAGTAACTTTGAACTCTATTTCCCCATTTGTGGAATAACTCTAAAACATTTACAATTTGTATTGGGTCGTTTAGATTAACACTTTATTTTTTCCCTTGTGGTCATTTATATTTGGTCAGCTAAACTGTAGCATTTTCAGAGCATTGCTATTCCATGAAGCCATTTATAAAATAAATATTTAAAAAAACTTTTTCCCCAGCTATCTATTTATTTTCAAAATTCGTCCAAAAGCTATAAAGTTCAAAAGACATCAAATGTTTTCATAATTTATGCTATCATTATTGAAAGCTTGTCGAAAAGTCATGGCAAAATAAACTAATAGTATCAGGAAAAAGAATCTAAATGCCGCAAATATCCTTGTAGCCTATTGTTACGATCGCAGACCCCCTCCCATATCACAGCTACCCCCCATATTGTGTTCCCCTCAGCGGAGAGCGATCACAGCTACCAGGCGCTCGGGAGCTGGACGAGCTGGACGAAGGTGTGACTCCGCAACTTTGACCACTGACCAAGATCAAAGCCCTACCGAGAAAACCCACGAGTCAGGCTTTGATGTCGGAACGCCCCTCCTCTATTCCTTCCCACGACATTCCGGGGCGAGCAGTCGATCGAAGCAGAAGGTTTTAGTTTTTAGATTTAGAGATCGAAATAGACGGAATTTTACTGAAAGTGCAGGCACGAGTAGGTTAAATAAAGTTAAACTGAATTTAAATTGCACATCAACAAGTGTTTGAGTATTGTCTGTTTATATGACTGTGTGTGTGAAAATTCATCAACATTTACAGAGTACATAGAAAGAACCCGTAACACCTACAAATCATTTTTGGTCAAACGATCTGTTTTAAAACATGTTTCATTGCTTAGCTCCTTTTTCTCATGTACTCCCATAATTTCGATTTAAAAACATAATCGTGTGAAACACAAAACTTTTAAAAATATTTTAAATGTTGACAACGTTATATATAACGCTAAATCTGTTTAATATTTACAATAATAAGTCTAATATTTACAATAATAAGTCTAATATTTACAATAATAAGTCTATATTTACAATAATAAGTCTAATATTTACAATAATTTATTATCACAACCTCACTCTCTAAGTGTTCTTCCCACACTTTTCCCTAGTTGATTTTTTTAAAAACAAACACCAGATCTCTCCTCACTCACAACACACCCTTTCTAAATCCACCTCCCCCTCCCCCCCACCATAATATCCTGACATTAGTTAACTTCAAAGCATGAAGTGTACGAAATAGAACTAAATCAAAACCTGACATAATCGATAGTTTTTTATACACTTATATCTTACTAAGTGAACATTCACATTAAATTTTATTATTAGCTCATCAAATATTAAAGATGTTCTAGTTACTATTGTGGCTTTTAATTCTTAAATGCGAATAAGACTAAAAGACATGAAGAAGTTAAATAAACATGCTTCATTCCTTATACTATACATGAAATAGGAAAAAGCCTATTAATTCTCTAAGTTTATTCCAATTAGTTTTGTCCTCAAATATTTTCACGGGCAAAAATTTTTGTCATATTTGACAAAGTTTTTTATTATCTCGTATTCACCAAACAATATTAAATACCAGTCACTGTTGGCTGTATTCGTTTGTATTCTACACTTTATAAGCCTTCTGAAAATTAATCTTTTAGTAAATTGCATATCTCTATACTTATAAGACGCATTTGCTGTCTGTCTGTCTGTCTGTCTGTTCCCTTATATCTCAAGATCCAGACAAACAAATAACGTTAAATTTGTTACACATACACATATTTACATGGGGAAGGTTATAGGACAGGTTTCGTTTCATCTCGATGGGTAGTTTAATTGTAATAAATTATTTTTATTTTAGTATTTTACTATATTAAAGTAATCTTGACGGCGCCATAGATAAAATTCCTCTGTGACGTCATTTCCGATGATCGAATAGAACTTGCGCGCTGGTGCTGTATCGTGCTTTTGTGTGCAAAGAATTGTTGCTGTTTTTTCATGCTCCTGATTTGTACAGTTTGAGGAAGGTAAAGGAATGAAGAAGGATTTTAGAAGAAGTGTGAAGCCATAATAATAAGTATATATATATATATATATATATATATATATATAGGCAGAGAGGGAGAGAGAAGGGAGGGAAGGAAAGAGAAAGGAAGGGAGGTAGAGAGGGGGTAGGGAGGGAGATAGAGGGGAGGGAGGGAGAAAGAGGGTGGGGAGAGAGGGAGGAGAGAGATAAAGAGTGAGGGCAGGGAGGGAGAGAGAGGCAGGAAGGGGAGGAAAGGGGAGAGAGGGGGGAGGAGAGAAGTAGAGGAAGGGAAGGAGAAAGGAGGGAGGGAGAGAGGGGTTAGGAAGGGAGAGAGAGGGAGAGAAGGAAGGGAGGGAGAGAGAGGGTGGGAGAGAGATAAAGAGCGAGGGGGCAGGGAGGGAGAGAGAGGGAATAAGGAAGGGAGGAAAGGGGAGAGGGGAGGGAGAGAGGTAGAGGGGAGAAGGAGAAAGGAGGGAGGGAGAGAGGGGGTTAGGGAGGGAGAGAGAGGGAGAGAAGGAGAGAGTGAGAGAGAGGATAGGAGAAATGGGAGGAAGAGATAAAGAAAGAGTGAGGGGGCAGGGAGGAGAGAGAGGAAATGAGGAAGGGAGGGAAGGGGGAGGAGAGGGAGGGAGAGAGAGGTGGAGGGAGGGAGGGAGAAAGGAGGGAGGGAGAGAGGGGGTTAAGGAGGAGAGAGAGGGAGGGGGAGAGAGGAGAGAGAGAATGGGAGAAATGGGAGGAAGAGATAAAGAGAGAGAGGGGGCAGGGAGGGAGAGAGAGGGAAGGATGAAGGGGGGAGAGAGGGAGGGAGGGGGATGGACAGGGGGAGAGAAGGAGGGGGAGAAAACAGAAGGTAATCAGAAAACCTTATTTTAAACCCGGGCAAAGCCGGGTACTTGCAACTAGTATATATATATATATATATATATATATATATATATATATATATATATATATATATATGTTACCAGCAAAGTGTGAAATCCAGCATTCTATAGAATGCCTAGGCAATGTATAGAATGCCTGAATTTTTCAGGCAAAGTATGAAATAAGTTGCTATTTCATACATTGCCTAGGCATACTATAGAATGCCGAGTTCGCGTTCGGCAAAGTATGTAACTATTGGCTGGTGAAACACTATGATGTCATGATGGTGGAAAAAGAAGGTGTGAGTGCCATTCAGTTTTACGTCGCGGACTCCAAGTTATTTGACGTACTTCATAATGCCCATTTGGCTATTGGTCATGGAGGACGGGACAGAATGTTGAAAGAACTATCACCCGAATACAAGAACATTACACGTCATGATATTGAACTGTATGTTAACCTTCGTGAACCTTGCCAGAAAAAACAAAAAGGCGTCAAAAAAGGCATTGTAGTCAAGCCAATGGTTTTTTTCAGAATTCAACTCCCGTTGTCAGGTCGATCTCATTGACTTTCAATCCCATCCTGATGGGGAATACAAGTTTATAATGGTGTATCAAGATCATCTCACCAAGTTCGTGGTTCTCAGGGCCCTGAAGACAAAGAGGGCAGAAGAAGTACCCTACCAACTCGTAGACATATTTACGTTGCTTGGTGCTCCAACAATTCTACAGTCCGATAACGGCAGAGAATTTGCAAACAGTGTGGTAAGCAGCTTAAGGAGTACTGCCCACCTTGAAGATCGTTCATGGTAAGCCGCACCACTCACAAAGCCAGGGGAGCGTCTAAAGGGCTAACCAGGACATCGAAAATATGTTGTGTGTTTGAATGCAAGATGGAAAAACTGGCCGCTGGAGTGAGGGGTTACGGTTCGTCCAACTCATGAAGAACAGAGCTTTCATTCTGGAATTAAAAGATCACCATACGAAGCACTTTGGCTGCAAAGCTAAAATAGGCCTCACAACGTCGTCCCTACCTGACAATGTTTTACAAAATATGGAAACAGAGGAATACCTCGAAAAAGAATACAGAACATACAAACAACACAAGAGCAGATAGACAGAGATGAAATAATGCAAGAGACAGCCCTTTCTGCAGTAGACATGCATGAGGATGCAAACCATGATGGAAAAGTATGCAAAAATTAAAAATTGTATACTTTGCCTAAAACGACCAGGCGTACTATACATTGCCTAGGCATTCTATAGAATGCCGGCATTTCACACTTTGCCGGTAACATATATAACGTTTAGTTTTAAAAGACTTAAAGTGGTTACTGTTTATTCGCGCTTAGCAGCCCTAGCCATATTGGATAGTCCATTTCGGAGTAATAAAACTTCACTATTCCACACCATTATACACCAGTAACTATTTCGGCTCCATATCTCAATGCGTATTTTTTCCCATTCTAAACCTCAATAAAAAGTTAACTTCGGTCCATAATAGAGCTACACAATATGAAGACAGAAAATGAAGTTAATTAAAAGCTTATAAAAATGATGTAAAAAAATAGAAAGTAATTGCACAACTATTTATTTATAAAAAGAAATGTGCCATGAATAAAGTTTCTATAATAAAACATGACGTAAGTATTAAGGTGTGTAATGGACGCGATATTTTCCTAAGCTGCTATAAATCCGCCTCTAATATTTTCCACCATGTTCTCCGCTACATTAGCCCAGATAGGCAAAGTTAACTGTACATTAGCCCAGATAGGCAAAGTTAACTGTGTACATTAGGCCTATATATTAATAATTATATTGAAGTAAAATATTGACACCTAAGTTATACTGGTTGGATCATCTGATGTGAATGTTGCGTACAAAATGTAAACATGTTCCGCCCACTGAGTGAAAGAAAACTTAACATACAGGTTCCACACAATGTATGTCAGAGTTTGATCTAAATATATGAGCTAGACATGACTGGCGTGGGAAACTTTTGAAGTTCAAACAGAGGAACGGGTTACGGCGACATTCATGACTATTGCTATTTGATATTATTTGATCTTTATTTTATTTGAAGGCGATTTACACCCACATAGGGTTTGTGCTACCAATATTGTTTCATGCTACCTATATGCTACCTAGATTGGTTCAGCAGCTTAAACTGTTTTATATTGACTCATACCCGTGATTAAAAACTTTTTAAGACTCGTACCTGTGATAGCTTTGTCAAAGTAGATTTATTGTTTCGCTGTAAATACGTCCGGTGCGCCACACAAATAATTTATTGAATGTTTTTTGTTTTTATTCCCACTGTTCAATGTTATTGTTTTTTTTAAATTAAGATGACTGACGAGAAACGTTCAAATCATGGCTGTCAAACTGTGGTCATCGAAACGCTGCAACTTCATTATGAGAATACTTAATCAAGAAACGTAGTTAGATACCACTACTACCTAACACCAAAAATGCTGTGTTGATTTTCATTACATTAAGGTCAACTGTCATTAAATTAAGGCAAACATTCATTAAATTAAGGCCAACTGTTCAATAAAGACAGTATTATTTTATATCTAACTAAAAAGCGGGTGAATTTTTTACCTCTTATGGATTTTGTTATTTTAAAATAAGTAAAATGAAACTTGAAAACCATAAATAGGGCCAGATCGTTCCAACTAACAACCATAAACATAACACTGAGTAGACATAAACTAAATAAACCATAAATATAACGCTGGGTAGACATTAAACTAAATATAGGTTTCTCTGTTAGGTTCACGTATAAAGACTATATAGACCATCGGGCTCAGATGAAGTAGTAAATTGTGTGTGAAGAGAAATGTAAGGATGAGATGAAATCTCTTAGAGACTATACACCACTAATGGACGATTTTTATCCCTACCATAGTGAAATGGCCATAGAGGCACCACGGCAGATATAGCCATGTAAAATGTCCTTGGTCCTCACCGGAGATCGAACCAGGTACCTTCAGGTCGACAGCCGAGCGATTTACCGCACGACCATCCGTCCCCTTATCTGTAGCCGCTGTTATTCTATGGTATTGTGTGGCTACTTACAAAGCTAAGCCGCCTTTACTTTTCCTTATAATGTCGGATACCGATTTGTAAGCTGGATGGGCTTAGGGACACTGGTCCGTCGATATGTATCGGTCTCATATCTTATATATATCTATACATGAGCGTCGCTAGGAATTTCTCCAGGGGGGCACAAATTTTCCAGGGGGTGGGGGGGCAAATAACAACTTTATGACATTTTTTTAAATGTAAAGGGGGAGCATTTGCTCCCCCATGAATACGCCAATGTATATATATAATGGTTAATTGTTTTTATCATTGGCTTTGTAGCCCTAGAACTAGTCACATAGTCTATAACAAAATTTAGTTATACAACATAGGAAAGATCAAAGTTAATGGGCTGATAAAAACGTTTATCAAAAGCCATAGCGTATTCATTTTTTTCAAGCATTACACACATACATACACACACATATTCACACAAACACTCACATCCAATGACACACACACTCACATGCACATTATTACGCACTCACATTAAAATTAATTTTCTCGATTATTAAATTTCCTTCAATGTTATTTTGTGTGTTCTTTCAATTCACACTTTCTTTACTCCGATATAGATAGAAATACTTAAAGTCTTTGTTACACGATGTTTAATGAATAGCACAAACACTTAACAAGTGATAGACTTGGGTACGTTACCCTCTAGTTGAATGTGTCCAATGGGTGACTACATAATTTTCTGTAGAATCGTTCAACCGTAACTTCAGGAATCGTTCAACCGTAACTTCAGGAATCGTTCAACCGTAACTTCAGTTACACTCTGTGCCAATCATTTGTTATACGCCCTGCTATTTTATTAAATATAAGATGAAAATATATGTGGACTCAATATGTGTGCAAGTGTTGAAAGTTCATTTGTAGACTAAAGATTGATGAGACTATCGGCATGCATGTAAACAAGAGGTTGTTCCACTTGGCCTCATAGGAGTTTGAAAATCAACTGATGCTGCTCAAATTAATGTGTGACATTTTCTTTAAATCGTCTGATATAAGTGGTGGGTTTTAATTCCACTCTACATCAAGTGAGGAATAAATCAACTGCGAAGAGACTTGAGGTTGAGTATGAGGATTATATAAAATCTACCAGCGTCTTCTTAAATGACCTCTCTTCGCTCATGAGAACGTCCACAGAAATACATTTCAACTGGTACACTAATGGATAAACACTTTCTCACCGGCATTGATCGGTCTAATTTAGTGAAATGAGAAGCTGATTGCAGGACTAACACGACACGAAGAAGTTTGATTAGGTCACGGATATAGTTAACGTCATATCTATAGTTAACGCCATTACTATGTGAGAAATTAGTACAATACGACTCATATCTGTGATTGCAAAACGACTGCAAAAGTTTAAGTTGGGTGGACCCCCCTTTCCATGCTCACCCTTGTTACGCCACTGCTGACTTTTAAGACCTCAATCATAGTCCACATACATCTTACCGATTAAGTTGTCGTGATATTTAGGGATGTGGGATAAGATTATGTGAGTGTATGGAAAGGGCATAAATTGGATCATATGTTTTCTGTTTTTCAGATGTTGAGATAATGGCTCGAACCAGTCAGATAAATTGGAGAACGATTTCTTACAGTTATTCCCTATCTGGTTTTTACATTTAATATAAACAATTATGAAAAAGTTTAGACATCACTTTTTCATTGAGTCATCGCTCGTACCACTACGTATTATATTTATAGTCGTGGGACGTTTTTTTACATTCGAAACTCCTACCTTTATGATATTCTAAGTGAGAGATTTCTTACACCTATTTGTTCATTATGGCTATTGCTACACAGTCACAAACATAGGTAAACAATACACACTACACATATGTTAAATATACCAGCAGTGCAAATGAGGAGAAGACCTTCATTTCAGTAGTTGGCACATAAAGTTTGGAATAAAATGCATAAAGTATTTGTAGTTAAACATCATGATCTATACCTTAATATCAAGTTTGTATTTTTTATATAAATGTGTAGCTTGTCTTACAAAACGTAACGCCTAGAGTCTAGTATGTCATTTCAATCATCAAAAGTCTAATTTGTCTTTTCAGTCATCAAGAGTCTATATTGTCATTTTGATCAACAAGAGTTTAGTTTGTCATTTCAATCAACAAGAGTCTAGTTTGCCATTTCGATCAACAAGAGTTTAGTTTGTCATTTCAATCAACAAGTTTCTAGTTTGCCATTTCGATCAACAAGATTCTAGCTTGCCATTTCGATCAACAAGATTCTAGCTTGCCATTTCGATCAACAAGAGTCTAGTTTGCCATTTCAATCAACAAGAATCTGGTTTGTTATTTCAATCAACAAGAGTCTAGTTTGCCATTTCAATCAACAGGGGTCTGGTTTGCAATTTCAACCAACAAGAGTCTGGTTTGTCATTTCAACCAACAAGAGTCTGGTTTGTCATTTCAACCAACAAGAATCTGGTTTGTCATTTCAACCAACAAGAGTCTAGTTTGTCATTTCAATCAACAAGAGTCTGGTTTGTCATTTCAACCAACAAGAGTCTGGTTTGTCATTTCAACAAGAGTCTAGTTTGTCATTTCAATCAACAAGAGTCTGGTTTGTCATTTCAACCAACAAGAGTCTGGTTTGTCATTTCAACAAGAGTCTAGTTTGTCATTTCAATCAACAAGAGTCTGGTTTGTCATTTCAACAAGAGTCAAGTTTATCATTTCACAAGAATCTGGTTTGTCATTTCAACCAACAAGAGTCTAGTTTGCCATTTCAACCAACAAGAGTCTAGTTTGTCATTTCAACAAGAGTCTGGTTTGTCATTTCAACCACAAGAGTCTAGTTTGCCATTTCAACCAACGAGAGTCTAGTTTGTCATTTCAACAAGAGTCTGGTTTGTCATTTCAACAAGAGTCTAGTTTGTCATTTCAACCAACAAGAGTCTAGTTTGTCATTTCAATCAACAAGAGTCTGGTTTGTCATTTCAACCAACAAGAGTCTGGTTTGTCATTTCAACAAGAGTCTAGTTTGTCATTTCAATCAACAAGAGTCTGGTTTGTCATTTCAACCAACAAGAGTCTGGTTTGTCATTTCAACAAGAGTCTAGTTTGTCATTTCAATCAACAAGAGTCTGGTTTGTCATTTCAACAAGAGTCAAGTTTATCATTTCACAAGAATCTGGTTTGTCATTTCAACCAACAAGAGTCTAGTTTGCCATTTCAACAAACAAGAGTCTAGTTTGTCATTTCAACAAGAGTCTGGTTTGTCATTTCAACCACAAGAGTCTAGTTTGCCATTTCAACCAACGAGAGTCTAGTTTGTCATTTCAACAAGTGAAAGTTTGTATTTGAAAACTGGCTCAGTTTGTATTTAGAGAAATCGATTTACTGTATATTACATAATATTGAAAAAGCATTAAATCAAAACACATTACATATAATAGAAATATAGTTTATCATTTAATTTTCAAAACTATTTAATAACGCAGGAATCACAAACTATATCTGTTTTAACTACGTTAACTATGTTGCCTGGTCTTGCAATGTATCGCTCGTATTTCAAGGCAAATTTTGTCAAAACATTTTGCTGGTCTTGCAATGTATCGCTCGTATTTCAAGGCAAATTTTGTCAAAACATTTTGCTGGTCTTGCAATGTATCGCTCGTATTTCAAGGCAAATTTTGTCAAAACATTTTGCTGGTCTTGCAATGTATCGCTCGTATTTCAAGGCAAATTTTATCAAAACATTTTGCTGGTCTTGCAATGTATCGCTCGTATTTCAAGGCAAATTTTGTCAAAACATTTTGCTGGTCTTGCAAGGTGTCGCTCGTATTTCAAGGCAAATTTTGTCAAAACATTTTGCTGGTCTTAAGAAAGACTAGTAAACCAAGTTACTTTTAAACCGAGGTCTAATAATAAATTGACACTAAAATCACTTTCCCCGCCATTCTTCATTTATATGCAGCTTATACAGAATGTTCAACACCAGCAACCAGGGCTGGGGAGTCGGTGTCGGTATCGGTGGTGTCGGTAGTTTTGCCGGTGTCGGTGTCGGCATTTGTACTTTGCCCGGTGTCGGTGTCGGCATTTGTATTTTGTCCGAGTCGGTTCGGCGCAAAATCTCCCCCCCCAAAAAAAAAATACTAGAACTTTAATTAAATAATCCAGAACAACGTCAGATAGTTCTTAGCAAATCTTTAATTTAAAGTTTTCTTAAGTTTTTCTTTTTAAATAAATACATGGTAAATCTGTTTATCAACAAATGTATCATTTTCCAAAGCGAGATTCTCTACATTACAACAACTTGTCAACATTAACAGAATTTTGACTGAAAGCAGATAGGAAGGCTACTGGCTATGTTCACTCTGTTATTCACTCAATCATTGTAAATCATGAGAAATTTTTAGTTTGCATCTGTCTATCAATATCCATGTTGGAGAAAGATTACACAAAACCTATTCAAGTCTTTTAGAACTTCAAAGAATGATCTGTTTCAAATGTTCCTACAATCAAAGTTAACTCACAACTAACACTCCACAGCTTAATTTATCCCCAGCCAGACTGAAGCATTACCAGTCTACGTCCTAATGACACTACATTAAAGCCCAGTCCGTAGCTGGAGCTGTTGAGGCGCAGCCCCCCCACCACCACCTATTGCAATACAAACATTTTCACTACATATGTCAGGTTTAATTAGGGTGTAAAATAACGATTCCTTACTCTATTAACTGTTAAGTATGTAGTGTCTTCATACGCCTCTCTCTTTTCTAAAAATAGGTCTGGAACAACCATCTTTTATCATTGTCTGTAGCCCTTGCCGTGATTTTATTTCAGCATTCTGCATTCTCTGAATGGCCACTTATAAACTTCCAAGCATCATTACTCTAGTGTTGTTGGATATGTCTGTACTTTGCAGTGACTTGCTGACTTAGGCAATCGTCAATAATAATCTTGACCAATATTTGAGCATAAGCCTACACATAAATGAGAACTTATTAAAAGTAGCGAATTGGCCGCTTCAGGTTTACTATAAAAATAACATCCCACATACTGTGGCATATCTTGAAGTAAACCATACTATTTTGTTACTTCAATGTATTCACTGCAGCTATTCTTGATGTCCATATCTAGTGTTTTTCGTAACCTTTCAATGTTACATGTACAACTGATAACTTTTTTTTTCATCGTAATGGACATGCTGCAAAATCGCAGATCAAAGATGCAAATTTATAACTACTAAAGAACCACAACAGGTTCTTAAATTTGATGAAGGGCTGGACCAAGAGCAGATCACTGGAGTGTTTATAATACTTTATGTGAGCTAACATAAATGTAAATGTTATCAATGTAATGAAAAAGGGGAGGTACTGCGGATCAAATCAAAACGTTTAACGGGACGTAGATTGCCCTTGTCTGGTTTAGAAGCTGAACATTGTTTTCAAGATTACTATTTCGGAGACCCGTCTACCTCGGCGCCCTGTGCATAATTATATAAATAAACACATTTAACTGCACAGTTCGGGAATTTTATTTATTTACTTTTTTATTTAGTAATTACATTACAAATTAGGCCCATACAATACATGCTGAAACATAATTATACCTTCTTTAAGTTTTTTTATATTCATCTATAAAATTAGGTATATTCATGGTGAGGTCGAAAAATAAAAATGCCGACAAACTTGCTTTGAAAAGAGTAGCTTAGTAAGATACAAAGGCAATATTTATTTTGTTCAAACAAAATAAAAGCTACCGGTACCATAGAAGTGGTGTGTGTGTGTTAGTGCAGTGGTCCCTAACCTTTTTCTCGCCGCAGACCGGTCGACATTTGATAATTTTACCGCGGCCCGAGAGGGGTAGATGTCGAACTATCCTGAGAGAAATACACTACAACAGATAAAAAGTAAATAAATGTTTTTGGGCGGCCCAGTGCCATTTGATCAACGGACCCTAAATGGGTTGTAGAGCCAAGAAGAATAAATATACAATTAGACGAGCATCTTTATATATATAGTATGAGATATATAAAGGGAAAAATACACAATAATCCTTCCTTGCCCCCCCCCGGTGTCGGTGTCGGCGGATTTTAGAAAACCGACACCGGTGTCGGTGTCGGAAAATATTTTGGACGACACCCCACCCATGCCAGCAACCACTGCCCACTAGCCTTGTCTATATCATTGAATTCAATGAACCGTTTCAGTGGCTGATAGTTTAAACTTAACTCCTGGAACAAGCTCATCAAAACACTTTCAAACTGTTCAAGAGAAAGTTCAGTTGGAAGGAACGGGGAGAGGAAACCCACCCCCGCCCTATACATATTTTCCATTAAGCTCTATTACACTACTAGTTGCACACTAACCTAAATAACGTATCGTTCGTTTCAATCTAAATTTATTCATAGCGAGTAACGCCTGTTCTCACTTGACTACAGGTTTGTGGGCGGGTGTCTTACAATGTTACCAGTTATCGTCAGAGCTCAGAATGTTTGCCTTGGGATGAGTGCGCCAACATGGTAGGAGATTCTATTTTAATGTGTCAGATTAGTATACAAAGGGTGTACAACCGGATTAGATCTTATCTAGAGATTAACTTTTTGTTGACTTCGTTTTGATGCATGTGAACAGCGCCTGTAAACAGGTAAATAAAAGTGTAATGATACACAATCACACATACACTCACATACACACACATACACTCACATATATACACATACACTCAACACACACACATATCACAAGAATGGTATTTTTTAAGCGAACTCGTCTGTGATAAATCATTTGCCAGAAACAGGTGGAAGAACTATATCTACCTACACATGCATCATAATGTACATACAAGTCTTCTTACTATAAATGTTTTCAAGACTACTAGGCCTTACATTTAAAATAAATATAATTTTAAAGCACTCACTAATATGACGTCCTATACATTATAGAATTAAACAGTGTTCGGCCGTAATGGAACGCCTAGTTTACAATGACAATTAATTAGGACAAAATATTACATTTGTCAAGACATAATGTAGACATTACAGATTTACACTTTGTTAGTCTGTGCTTGTATGCCGCTGTGCCTGTGTGTCTATGTCTTTGTGTGTGCGTTTTGAGTGTGTCTGTGTGCCAGTGTAATTGTTGTTTCCACGTATCATCTGTCAACTTTATCTACCAATCTTACAAAGTATCCAATGTTTTAAATAAGTCAACTTAAAGACATTTAGCGGACGTATCCCATTTAAAACTGCAATGTTGTGGTACAGGTTTCACTGAAAGAAGTGGAGCAATGAAGCATATCCAGATAAAACAATACTTCTGAGTCTGGCTTTTGTTTATCATTTTAACTTCAGCTGAACTTTAAGAAATATCATAATTGACTAATGTGTGAAAAACAAAACTGTTTCATTTTTCCTTATTGATATCAACAAGAGTCTAGTTTTTCATTCAATCAACAAATGTCTAGTTTGTCATTTCAACACGTAGAACAAAACTATAAGCATATTAACTATGCTCTCAGCTCTCTCTCTCTCTCTCTCTCTTTCACGTGTGTTTGTCTGTGCGTGTGCGTCTGAATGTGTGTGTGTGTGTGTTTGTTGTGTGCGTATGTGTGTCTGTGTGTGTGTGTGTGTGGCCTTTGTTTAGTGACTAACTTAACATTTCGGACAAGGATGTTGAAACTAAAGCCTTGTGTTTATTTCAATATGTGTGTACTAACAACGAACTGTGGACACATTCTGTTATCACTTGTTTATTTCATACATGGCAGTGTCATGGACAAGTGAAATATCTGCTAAATAATAATGTCGTAGAAAACGTCTCATGACAACACTATATACACCGCCATTGAAATAAACCATGTGGACTGATGTTACACAGACATTGAAATAAACCATGTGGACTGATGTTACACAGACATTGAAGAAAACAATGTGGACTGATGTTACACAGACATTGAAACAAACCATGAGGACTGATGTTACACAGACATTGAAACAAACCATGGGACTGATGTCACACAGACATTGAAATAAACCATTTGGACTAATGTCACACAGACATTGAAATAAACCATGTGACTGATGTCACACAGACATTGAAATAAACCATGTGGACTGATGTCACACAGACATTGAAATAAACCATGTGGACTGATGTCACACAGACATTGAAATAAACCATGTGGACTGATGTCACACAGACATTGAAATAAACCATGTGGACTGATGTCACACAGACAATGAAATAAACCATGTGGAATGATGTCACACAGACATTGAAATAAACCATGTGGAATGATATCACACAGATTTTGAAATAAACTATGTGGACTGATGTCACACAAACTGATTAAAGTATAATGATGCAAATTACATAATGCCATTATAAGAAAATGAAACACATTATATAATGTCAATATAAGACAATGATACAAATTATATAATCCCAATAAATGATAATGATACAAATTATATATTGCCATTTTAAGAAAATGAAACAAATTATATAATGTCAGTATAAGACAATGATACAAATTATATAATGCCAATAAAAGATAATGATACAAATTATATATTGCCAATATAAGATAATGTAATAAATTATAATCTCAAAATTCGTTCATTTTACAAAAATGTTAATATCCCAATTAAGTTAATGTCACAGAGCAATTCGAGAAGACTTTAATATCAACGAGAAATCAACAGAGAAGTTACTGTGACAGAGACGTTAATGTGACAGAGAAGTTAATGTGACAGAGAAGTTACTGTTATCTAGATGTTAATGTGATAGAGTCGTGTAATTGAAGGAATATTGTTATTGAATAAAAAGGTGGTGTCTTAAAGAAACAGTGAAAGATGACGCCATGAAGAATATTAATTTACCGACTATTGTAGAAAATACAATAGATTTGATGTAAATAATTATTTGAGGAGAAAACTTCAGTAAAATCATAGAATATTAGAATTTGTTCTCATATTTACCGTAATTAAATTGGGTCGATATTTATAAGATATATACAGCCACTGGTGATGAAAACCAATGATAAAATAATACGTATCTTTTACTTATCTTCTTATATTGTTGTGATTATTGCATCTATTTCAGACAAGTATAGTTTTCGTAGTTAATACGTATACTTTTTTGATACATTATACGTTATAATATATCTAATAACATATTAAATAGAGACTAAATCTTAAATACACGAAAATGTCTTAAAATATTTTGTTTTCAATTACTACAAAATTACAACTCGCTAAGTCTCAACAACAATGCATGCTTTTGGAGTTGTAACTAGAAATACTGCTTTGTTGAATGCTGTAAACTAGGTCTTAGTTCGTAACTCTAGCTCAAAGTCATAATTTATAGCCATTAAATAATATAAAGTGGTTTCTACTTCACGCAAATATTCCATCTCATACTCTTTTCTCTTATAGATACAAATCTTAGTAAATACAGACATACTCTTGTTTTTGTATTACAGATTAACAATGAAGAGAATCCCCACAGACACAGTCTTCCTTACTTCAAGAGAAATTGATAGCAGACATCAGAAGTGTTCAGCAAATTGATAACATTGATATCACGTCATCACTCTCTACCACACTGGTTTCCTGTTGTTATTATCGACGTCAGAATGGAATGGTCATCGTAAATCAAAATCTTCACACCCTCGGATAAATGGGTACAACGTACCTTTTGATCAATATATAAAGATTCACTTTGTTTCCAAAGCAATGGAAGAGACCGAGTGTAGACATCAATATTGTATCCAGTTTTATCAAAGTTATTCAACATTTGTGTTGTATATTTTCTGGTCTTTTTATTTCATCCAATTTGTAGTATTGTTTGACTGCAGTTTACTGAGAAATCAAAATTATAGTTTGACTGGAGTTTCAAGAGAAATCAATATTATCATTTTTCAACTGTTTGAAAACATTTTGTTACATTTCTGATGACACAAGTTATTGGAATGCTCACCACTGACCACAAAGTTGTGTCCATCTGTTTGTCTGTTTGTCTGTGTGCCCTTCACTTACCGTATCTGTACAGTTTGACCACATTTACTCGAGACGATCTGTTCAAGAAGTACAAGAACTACGTCCGGTATTCAGCTATCAATAAAACTTCCTTCACACAAGACGAGAAAAATCTCATTCTACAGCTCAGTAATGCCTACAGAAGTGTGGTGTACCCATATGCCTTTGAGATGAGAGAATTGTAAGTATTTTTAATATATTAGAAAATTTAAAGGAATACATTATCTTATGTAGCGGCATACAACTTCTAAAATAGTGGAATACATTATCTAATACAGCAACACAAATTATCTAATACAGCAACACACATTATATAAAACAGCCACACATTACAATGGGTTACAAATTAGAAAAATTTTGTACCTCTGAATTTTTTAAAAGTTTCTACTAGATTTGTTGATGTTGATTTCAAATCTGTAATCAATTTTTCTCTATCATCGACCATTCCCAAGATATCAACAATCTCATGATTTAAGCTTTTATAATGGCAACATACTTATATAGCTAGCTGCAAAATTCTTTTATTCGAAACATTTTAACACAAAGCAATGTTCAATTGCCACAAATTGTTTGTTCGTAATGATATATTTGCATATCATGATCATGATACATTACAAATGTCATAGATAAAAGCTAAGTCAGTTTAAACTTGGATCTCTAAAAATGCTGCGAAGAACGACATTTACGCTTGTGTCCAGTACCATCACGTCGGACAATTGACCAGGTATAATCACCCATCATAGCACTGTCCAGTACCATCACGTCGGACAATTGACCAGGTATAATCACCCATCATGGCACTGTCCAGTACCATCACGTCGGACAACTGACCAGGTATAATCACCATCATGGCACTGTCCAGTACCATCACGTCGGACAACTGACCAGGTATAATCACCCATCATGGCACTGTCCAGTACCATCACGTCGGACAATTGACCAGATATATTGACCCATCATGGCACTGTCCCAGTGCCTTCGGTACCTCCTGCTCCATCTCATAATGTCTTGTGGAAGCGTTCACCGTGCTCTTCGCATGTGCTTCCCAAATTCCCGTGAAAAAAGTCTGTGTGAAATGAAGATAATGCATTTTGAGGGACATACGGCATCCCATTTTCTGATAGGTTTTTATCATGTTAGACACAAGTTCTTGTAATGTGGTTCTTTATTATTTCCCAAGATTCCATTAACTACTGCTCTTAAAGACTTCCATGCTTGCATTTAGCCACTCATGGTTTTTTCCAATGTTTCTGAAGCTAACATTTTTCTCACTTGTGGACCAACGAGAATTCCTCCTGATATTTTGGCCTCAGTAAATTTGGGAAACATGATGCGAATTTGTCATAAGTCTCACCTCCAGGATCCAATTCAGTCACAAACTGCTTAATAAGGCCCAACTTAATATGGAGAGGAGGAAGTAGCACTTTACTTTTATCAACTAAGGCCTCTCTGACTACATTGTGTGAACCCGGTTCCAGAGATTCGCGAGCAGGCCATTCAGCTCTATTATAATGTTCTGATTCAGCCCTGCTGTCCCACAGGCATAAAAAACAGGAATATTTAGTAAATCCACCCTGCAAGCCTAGCAAAAACCCAATCATTTTAAAATCCCCACATATATTCCATCTATACTTTTTGTAGTCAATGTGTTCAAGCAGATTACGAACATAATCATAATCCTCCTTCATTTGTGTTGGTGTGCTACAGGTATGGAGGAATAAAATATTCCCATTATGCAACAGTACTGCTTTTAGACTTCTGGTAGAGCTGTCTATAACCTCCACCCGCTTGAATCGTGTTCAATTCCTATAGCGTGAAATAAACCATTCACATCAGAACTAAATCAAAGGCTTCCATCAACTGCAAATTCCAAATGACGGTTACGCTGCATGGTGATTTTACAGTCTTCGTTCTAGAGATTCCATTCCATAAGTCTTGAGAAGCTCTGCATCAGACTTTGCCAACCCTAAGTCTCGAATCAAGTCATTTAGTTCATTTTGATTTGGAAAATGCGGCCTAGGATCATCTTCTTCGTAGTTTGGATCGCTACATCGCTTGAGGCAGAATCGGAGGACTCATTGTCACTGTCATCATCACAACCCTGTTTAAAAAACAGACTGGTAATAGATTTATCAATTATAATTAATTAAGAGCAGTAGGAAAAGTGTAATATTTACCTATTTTGGTGGGTAAGGCACAGGATATTCTTCACTGTGAAGAACAGGAGCTATTGATGAAGGCATGGATGGGTAGTCAAGTGCTGTTCTTCCTTCACCTTTCGGTACAGCTTAATGTCGACCGAGCAGAAGTAGCAATCGTCGTGGTGATTTTGGGGTTGTCTCCATATTCGAGGTATGGCAAATGGCATGGCCTTTCGACTTCCTCTGAGCCATGCCTCCAGAGTGACATGACAATTTATGAAAATCACATGTGGCGCCCACCGAAGTAGAGACGATAAGCCATGTAGTATTTTCGTCCTTTTTCAATACGTCGCGAACCTTGTTTCGAACTGATATAATATCCGCATACATAGCAAAAGCTATCAGGAGAGTTTTTGCACTGTCTACTAGCCATTGTAATTTGAATTCAATATTTAAATATCAACGATTACAAGTTAACTATGAAATTAGGATATTATGTCTGAAATTAAACTAAGCTGCAACAATTGAAAAATACAAATATAGTGTAAATCTTAAATATCTTGATAACCGTCGATGCTACAGCAAACTGATTATATATTTGGAATCAGCATCAAAATTTCAGTCAGAAACAATAATAAAATCACGAGGAACAAAACTGTGTAACCCAGTGATTATCTAATACAGAAGCACGCATTATCTAATACTGCAACACACATTATCTAATACAGCCTCACACATTATATAATACAGCAACACACATTATCTAATACAGCAACACACATTTCTAATACAGCAACACACATTATCTAATACAGCCACACACATTATCTAATACAGCAACACATTATTATTTAATACAGCATCACAATTATCTAATACTGAATACATATTTGGAATCAGCATCAAAATTTAATCAGAAACAATTAATAAAATCAAGAGGAACAAAAACTGTAAACCCAGTGATTATATAATACAGAAACACAATAATATCTAATACAGCAACACATATTATCTAATACAGCCACACACATTATCTAATACAGCAGCATTACATTATCTAATACAGCAACACATATTATCTAATACAGCAACACACATTATCTAATACAGCAACATACATTACCTAATATGAGGTGCACCTTCATCCCAATCTTTTTTTCATTCGTTTCAACGGAAGCCACTTAGAGCGTTACAAAATGAAAATCAAATATAGAATTAAAAGAACCAGTGTGGCTGTTTGGTACAATATGTTTCAATACGGCTCATTAGTACATTTTGAGATTGACTTTCTAAATGTTTGTAAATTCTTGATTATTATTGTGTAAAGTGGAGGAAAGGGGGGGGGTAATCAAACTGACTATTCAACAAATCTCAAAAAATATTAGTTGCAGCCATTCAAGGTAAGTACAGCAGCACCAGATCACTTTCAGAATGGAATTTTTTTTTACTGTGCGTAAATATAATTGCCAGTTCCACGGTGTGCCGTGAGTGCATATGTAACAACTTTACAGATTTGTGTATTCTGTTGTTGAGAATAAGTTCCTAACCTCTCTATGTAACTGACAAAATTTGTATTTGCATATGTGCATGTTTCAATGTATAGGCCTAGTGGATATTTCTGAAAAGACTGAATAATATGCCTCATAATATTTCCTTTCGACTCATGTAAGTTTTGTTGGTCTTTTCAGCACTAAATATATTTGTTTGCATTGCATTTAAAAATAATATAACAATGGTGTATATGTAACACCTGAGTAAATGTAACATATGTATATGAAACATCTGTGTATATGTAACATCTGTAAATGTAACATCTGTGTAAATGTAACATATGTGTTAATGTAACATCTGTAACTAAGTTGTTATATGGTTAAAAAATACTTGAATTTAATTATCATAGTAGAAAAGTGCAGGCAAGAAACAATGAATACGAGTGGGGTCTCAAACAGCCTAAATCCATCATATGGGTAGGATATTCTGATATTCTGGTTTTTTTTTTTGGACATCACTTGTGACTACTCAGTAATATAAATATACTATGGACATAACTACACAGTGCTAATTTGAACAATAAGACTTAGTTCCACTAATTCGTACATTTTACATCAGTACACCGATTGGTGCAAATCTGCTGAATTTCTCGAGTTTGGCCAATCAGCTGGTTAAAGGGTAGTTTGTTTGTTTCTCTTGTTACTTAAGTCCGCCATCTTGACCTCCATTGTAACTTCCCAGAATCTGTTATTAAAAGTCCTAAATCCACCACTTCTGCAGCATTTTACAAAGATTTTTTTAATTAAATACATGAAACTATTTTTAATATTAACATCTAACTATTCACAATAATCAATAATTTCATGGTGATCAATAATATTGATCTGTTCTAGAGTTACAGTAGTTACATTAGGTTGTTGTCCTAAATTTACTTTAACTGAACTCACCAATGTGACAGCACTGAGTCATTTACTAAGAATCCTGTAGCATTAAAATGCAAATTATTCGCGTAACAACATTTATGCCTTACATTTTATCAAAATGTCATGACTATATTCCTACAGATGGATCTCTCAAACTCTAAGTAAATATTGTTTAACTGCGATATGAGTGATGTCGTCGGATGAAGCTTTTCAATTCATTTTACACATTGTTCTCACACAATGAGGCAAATATATGCTTACCGCATGCAATATCCACAAAATGTAGAAAAACTTCAATAGATGAACAAAATATCCAATAGGGGATGTGCAATGTACCTCGATGTCCGAATTTTGACACTTAGCAAATAATTAGATCATCATTTTCAATTTGTATTGGGTTTATTTGAACAGTTTCAGGTTATCTTCACTTTATTTTGGGATATTATTTTTAGATTGCACACTAGGTATATGACTTCAGAACAACACTTGTATGGCATACCTTCAACAGATGAGTTTTTATTGTAGAAACACAAAACCATATCAAATTTATTAAAAAAATGGAAAAATGTCACCCACCAAATATTTTGAAGTTTTAGAAAAATTGACATTTGTTAATAATTTCAAGTATTGTTTCATAAACTTTTATTTGTAAAACAAAACGTTAATTCAGTTTTCTGGTGAGTGGCAAAGGGGAATAATATCTTGCAGAACTTTTATCGCTCTTTCTGCACAAACATTGCTACGTGGAGTGAGTATTGGAGATGTACTTGAGACCAATGAGTTCGAAGACAGCGCAACCCTTTGATAATTATTAACAGCATGGAAAAGAAGTTCATATTGTTCAGCTTTGTAATGATGATCACTAAACCAGGCATCACTCCAATGTCCACACATAAACTCACACAATTTCTGAAGGTTCTTTAGTTCATCAGGCAATATATGAAAGCCAACAATGCAAAAATTGCTCCAGAGTTCCATCGGGCATTGCTGAGGCCAGTGCGCTAAAATTAACTTTCGGCATTTGTTGAGAATTTTTAAAATGCTTAAAAACGCAAATTAGATGGTGCAAAAATTTCATATCATCTTCCAACCTATTTCCTGTTTTTCTAAAAATTAGAGCACATTTCTTTTTTTGTTTCAAATCTTTAACATTTCATAATCTTTAAGTATCTTATTTACAAATGGATAATTTATGTTGAGACTCAGTTGAATCACCGAGCAAGGAAGGCATCACACACGTGTCTAAGAACACGATCAAGTATATGGTGTTGACAACCTATAAAGACTGGTGCAGACTCACCATGTTGAACAAACAGTTTCTGAAGTTTCACCACAACACCAGACTTCGACCCTGTATTAACATTTGTAGTGTCTGACACTATCATCTTTATAGCTGACCATAAGTTATATTCATCTAAAACTTTTTGAATGGCCGAACTAATCGTAGCGGCTTTGCCATCAGGTAAAATTAAGACGGATAGCCTCATTTTTTGCTTCATTTTTTAATACAACTACTTGGTGTTCTTTCTTTTTTCAATAATTTTACCATCAAAATTTAAACTCCATAAGCTATTACGCAAGTATTTATTAATGTTTTAGTTTACTTGCTTCTCTGAATACAGCTCGATAGACTGAGAAGGAGTTGCTATTTTTACGCCGGACTTATGCAAACTTGCTCACTAATGCTGCTCTTCGAGCTGGTAGTTTCCCAGATTGAACTAATGAATCTGCACTAGAAGTAGAATGCTGTGATTGTTTCATGTGTGCTTTGATCCAAGCTTTCTGTGGATGACAGCATTGCATCAGCACCGTCAGAGCTACTTTGAGAATTCTCATTATCACTTGAATCACTGGAACTTTCAAAACTGCTTTTTTGTTGTTGTGCATCATTAATTTTGCAAACAATTTTCCGTTTTGCTGGATGAATTGTACTTTGACTAGCAATTTTAGTTGTAGTATATCCCATCTTACCTCCACTTTGAATTTGTATTTCGTAAAGTTTTTTGTCCTCAGCACATAACCATTGACCAGTTTTGTTTGTGACATCAAATAACGTATCAAACTGCTCCCGTATGTCACCCACAGGTTTTTTCAAATGAACATCATACCTTCTAATTAAAGTTTCAATTTTTCTGCTCACTGATCGCAAAGACAGTATTGGGAAATTAAAAAGCTCCATAATAGCTCTATCTCTTCCTGAGTGCTGCAACTCTTTTCAATCTGGATTTTTCCATAGAGGCCGAGCCCATGTAGCGACCAATTGTCATCCACCTCCTTGGCATCTTAGAATGTGAAAGCAATGACTCGATCTCGATTCCAATTTAGTTTCTTTCTTAAGAGTGTTTTGAATTTTTTCAAATTACTCGCCCATTTGTCCTTATTTTTAGCAACGGAAAGTGATGACTTTTTTTAAGACATTTTTAAGAATAAAGTTAGGCAAAATTAAAAAAATCATTCAAACTCAAGTATAATTGAAAAAATCTAACATGGAGAACAGGAAATAGAATTTTAATGGTAAACAACTGGTGTAAAAGTAAAACTTCAGTAAAAAGAGCCATAAGGATTATTTTTAAAATTAAAAAATGTTTTGGTGGGTGAACTTTTTCAACAAAATTAATGATTTTTTGTTGTATTTATTATTTTTATATAAAAGCTCATCAAAATTCGGAAGGCGCCACTTGTAAAATTACAAAATTTGTTTTTCAAGTCATATACCTATTGCACCATTTACTTGTTACGCAGTCACGACAAATGGAGAATGGAGTGTCAAGATATTTCACTAGCTCACGACCAGTGGCTAGCTATATAGTACTAGGTTAGTCCACTCCGACTGTAACTCTAAAAATGTAACTTTTATAAAAAATAAAGTCTAAGTTTATAACGTCTAAACAAATGTAAATAGATTCCATAAGGTGGGACCATGGTGGGACCTCCCATAGGAATTTATTACAGCCACCTCCTCCTTTCTTTCACATACATTTTGCAGTCTCGAGTCTGTCCATACCAGGAGCTTCTCAGATTGTCAATGCGCCCATCCTCATTTTTTTTTTTTATTCTATTCCCGCCCCTAAACTCAACGAAACAAAAGCCGCCCTGAAATTAATTTGTGAAAGTTTTTTTGTTATTTTTTATTTGATACCCTAATCAAATTATGTCACATCTAAACACTCATATAGTGAGGGTCAGTTTAGAGGTGGGGCCTAATGCTTTCACCCTAGTTCGCACCCTCAGTGGCCGCGACTGGAACCTTGTGTGGATTAAATATAAAGTCTTCAACAACAGCGCCGTCTTATCAAACATAACAACCCGTCAACAATGTACTGTCTGCACTGAGTTGCACAATGAAACGTGACATTGCTTGAGCTCACATGCTTTTTTTTTTAAATTAAAAATAATGAGGATGGGTCAGTATACAGAGGGATGGGTCAGTGTACAGAGGGATGGGTCAGTGTACAGAGGGATGGGTCAGTGTGCAATAGAGCTCGATTGTTGACCTGAGGTTTCCGGGTTCGATCTACAATGAGAACGAAAGAATTGTTTCTGATGACAGTTAGATGAAAGCTTAAAATCGTTTTTTTAGTTGAGTACGTAAAATCGGCTGGGCAAGTCACACAGCACCAGTTCATGCCTCCCAGTGGAGTGATAACTATTTTCATTATTTTACGTAACGAAACTGAAACCCCTTACATTCGAGGAACAATTGTATGCAGATGACAGTGGCAACATTTTTTTTTTAAATTGAAAATGTTCCCCCACTTTTAATTTTTGTTCACATATCGCGCAGTTTGACTATCAGTTTCAATTTCACACTGAATTTGTATATGACTTTCTAGACAGCTTTTAAGCACATTCCACTCAGTTGTTTCCATTTCTTTATGAACAAGTCATCTACCCTAATCTTCTAAACAGAAGGGGGATCCGAGAATCCCATCTGTTGAAAAGCTAATCAATCTCACATGGATGCCGACAACCGTCAAATTCTTGGAAACTTCACTTTCTGTTCAATAGCCAGAAACGGCGACTGGATCGAATCAAAATTATAATTGCGGATATAGAATTGCTCTGGGGGGAAATTCTAGACTTTCCACTATTATCCAGTACACTAATTAGAAGAAACTCAATTGTCTGATTGATTTAAATAACAAAAACAAAATGAAACCGTCTGAAAACGAGTTATTCTGAAGGACGGAAAATGAAAACCAAAAATTGTTCAAAACTTCAAAGCAAAGATCTCTATTGTCTCCAGTTTGATGGTAAAAGAGTGCAAGGGGAAGAGTAACAAGTAGTTCTGCTGAAAAATATGACAACCGAAATAAAACTCGGTATTCTTAAATGTGAGAGTGGAAAATATTTGCATGATAATATGCGACACGACCGCAATAAATACTGGTCATTTGCACGGGATTGTAAAGCTTTACTGGATGATGTCTTGAGTAAGGGCTTTCAGCAGGCTTGCGGAGCCGGAGCCGGAGCCGAGAAGCCGGGAGCCGCTACTTTTGGCTGGAGCGGAGCTGGAACCGAAAAATCTGGCTCCACGGCTCCCAAATGTTTTTTTACAGCAGAATTTTTTTTAGCTTTAAAATTGCAAATTTGTTTGATTGTTTGCCTCCTACAATTTGAAATGTTGTCATGTTTTACGAACGCCACAACAGTAACACGCACATCACCACAAGAAATCTTTAACGGGGAATCGTTTTGTATTCGTTTAAAATCTTGTTTACCCTCCAAATTTTTTTTAATGCCATGTTATTTTGTTATATATAAAATTATAACAGTTTTATTTCATAGAATAATTGTATCAATCATTTAAAAATAAATTTTTACTACAAAAGACAAATAGAACGTCATTTCGTGTATTATTTGACCGCGAATTTGTAATAGACTAAAAACAAAATGGTCGCTTTCTGCATTTAACAATTTTATTATAAACAGAATATCTGAAATATAGTAGATAAATTTATAAGGCTGTGGCTATTCTGACCAGGGTCCCAATAATCCGATTGTTATTTCGGACCCGTAAATATGCACTAAGCTTAGCTATATTTAAATTTTATTAGACGGAACCCGAAAAATAGTAATACAGAGTCCACTTAATGGAACCTAGAGACTGAGTAACGATTAAATCACATTTCAAACAATTATAAAAAAATAAAAAATAATAATAAAGTTTATGTATAGCTGCAAAGTGCATATTTGCCACGGGTCCGAATAACAATCAGACTTTATTGGGACGGGGTCTGAATAAAAATCGGAGTTTATTGTTACCCGGGTCCAGGCCCGTAGCCAGAGGGGGCTAGGGGCCTGCCTCCCCCGTTCACGACGTGAGCCCCCCCGTGCATGATTTGAGCTTTTTGACAAAATTTTAATAATAACGGCTACAAATCATCAATCATTTTGTTCAATTTTGTTTTAGGGCCCGGACTGAGCTGGCCAATCAACTTTTTAAAATATTAATATCAGCACGGGGCCCGTGTCACCCCAACCCAGGGACCCGAAATTTTTGTCGGTGGGCCTGTTCGCAACCTTGTAATAGTTTTGTATATTGATATCTTCTGAGGACAACTAGCAACTTAAGTTAATAAAATAACATTGACTGACTTCATTTGTGTACATATGTTTAATAAAATAATAAAGTACAAACTCCGTGATTTCTGCGTGATGTTATTTAATTAGCAAATTTACTTTTTAGCAGAATTAATTTTATTTTAAATTGAATAATTGCGACTGGTCAATTTGTTGTTGATAGATCTGTTCTTTGTTTTCAATATTTTATAAGAAATATCACACAAATAGCTAAGCTATATTCGTGCATCTTTGTCGTTCTTCCCGAGTTGTACGTTAAACCAACGGTATAATAATTTAAATCAGGTATATATTATGTAACAATTGTGTAGCAGAACAAATGGTCAATATATTTATAACAGAAATCTCAAATTGCTCAGCCTCAATACATTTTTATCATTAAAACTCTTTACTATTTAAATTATTTAAAAAAACGTGCAACATGCCATGCATTATAAAACCTAGTTAAAATTATATATTTCTAATTTATAGCTATACAATCGGTACTAAAATGCACCATTCGAGATATGGAACTGCAAAAATTTCTGGGGAAGGGACTCACAGGTCCCCTTCAAACCCCTCCTCTCTGCAAGTTTTCGTCGCTTGGCACCTCCATTTTCGCCCCCCGAACATTTCTTCTACCCCCACCAGGGGGGAGTTAGGAGGGGCCGGGGTCCATTTCTCCCCCCCGGTTATCGCAAGTTTAGGTAATGCATCATTAAATTATCGAAATATTTTTTGTTCAAAGACCAATTTTCAACAATGAAAACAGTTTCAGCCCCCCCCGGTCAAAGTTTTCTAGATCCGCCCCTGTGCCCCAGGGTCAGTTCTTCGGCACCCCCTCGCCGAAATTTCTTCGCCCCTTCCCCCCGAAAATTTCTTTGCCCCCCCCACGTACATCCTATTACGGCCTGCCCGGGACCGAAGAGTCCTTCGAATTTATAAATAATAAATATAAATATTGAAGTCTTTAAATATTTTAAATAATGTATCATTTTACTATTGGCTAATTTGATCATTGAAATAAATTTTTAGTACTCATGAAAATGGCGTCTAGTGAAACCTCGATCGAAAATAATGATATGTTTCTGGATGCACTGAAAATGTTTGTTTTTGTAAAACCAACAATGCATATATTTTTCAAGTTCCTGACTATGGGGGTGAACGCGGCAAAATTTGCATAACTTTTTATCAGCGGCATGTTATCGTGGAGAAATTACAACAATTTTTGTCTCATGAGATACTATCTTAATAGGGAGCCGGAGCCGGAGCCGTCAAATTTGTGGGAGCCGGAGCCGGAAAAAATATGGCGGCTCCGCAAGCCTGTCCAGAAGCCACAATATATTGGCTGTCAGCACCATTTACTCGAACTCCTTCTGAAACATGTCATGAATTTTCTTATTCAAGAACAAATGAGCAAACAAGAACTCAACTATTCCTTCATTAAAAATAAACACAAAACTATGTCACTCTTCAGGATGATTACGGCCTCGTTGCGACAGGTGATGTTAGCACAGGCAAGAACCCTGGATGGCGAGATGATTTCAATTTGTTACATGAATTATGTCAGCAAAACAACTTCACGTTGGCCTCGCATCAGCTGGAAGAAACTACCAAATTTACACCAGGCAAGATGGAACTCATGTGCGATATATACTATTATAGCATTATTTCAGATACCAGAGTGGCGCAGCATCCTCACTCCTGCCTGTAATTCAACTGCTACGAATGGGCAAATGCTTGGTTCCATTCGCAATACTCATCAAGATAAAATGCAAGAAGGCAATTGAGTGTTTAAAGACCCATTGGTCAGTCGAGAAGTCATTAATTGACATTCCCAGATCTAACTAAATTGCTAACTTGCTGTGAAACTGATGGAGGAACTTCATTCAAAATCGAGAAAAATTGAATTTTTGAATCTGAAGTTCATAGGAAAAAATATGTTTTAAACATTTCTTGTACATTCTGTACATATTACTAACTCTTCTGTATCGTATTTGTTAATAAAAGTTGAGTTATTATTATTACTCCTTTGAATTAAGCTAAAAAAAACATGTCCTTTTTTTGTGAAAAATATATTTTTTCACTTTTTTCTTCTGAAAAAATGGGGAGGTGGGGAACTTTTAAAACTAAACAAAAAATGCAGTTTATATTCTTAAATTACACATAAAGGTTCCTCGATTTCAAAAAACACCAATAATGTTTGCAAAAGAAAAGCGTTACGTTTCATAGAGAATGATTTAGTTGGAGTATTTTTAGAGCATTTTCGAAAAAAAATGCTCTATTGTCCCCGTTTTGTCTGTCTGTCTGTCATCACCCTAGATCTCAACAACCATAAGTCCTAGACCCATGATGTATATATCATTTTGTAGGTCTTGGCCTGCCAAGAAATGACTTTTTTCCATTTCGCGATCTGACCTCTGAGGGCCGTAAAAGGGGCCTTAGAAAGTACTTTTTACTATATAAGCTATATTAATAAAGGTGCGCCCTATATCTCAGCAACCATAAGTCCTAGACCCATGATGTATATATCATTTTGTAGATCTTGGCCTGCCATATGTACATCAAAAGTTCATTTTGCGATAGGACCTCTGAGGGCCGAGCTTCAGGGGCTCCTAAAGGGCTTATATATTATATATATGGCCCCATTCTACACCTTGTACGTTCAATAACCCATTCATTTGGTGCGAAATACTGCAGCACGTAGTTTCACCAAGATTTATTAAGAAACTCATCAAATGAAATAGTAAGCTTGTGTTCTGGAGTTTAATTGAAAGTATCAGAGCTATGCAACAATTGACGGAGTTTTCGGACGATTAAATGACTACAATTTCGAATGTTTTCAATTATGAGTCCTATTTCAGTAACCACAAACCACTTGTAGTTAGATTTAAGAGAAAATATTTTTCAAATATAAAGAAACGTCTTTATAATATTTTTTTACAGATATATGCATTACACAATTGAATTTATAAACATTTCCAAAATTTACAAATATTTACTGAAAGCTAACAAACGTACTGATACATAACACGAAAATGTGCTAACACGTCCTGTGTCCAGAATGGAACAGGCTTAATTGCTTGTTTTTTTGATAACTAGTTATCAAAGGCTCGGATCTCGGACCGGCGAGTAGGCATACAGTTGTAGTTGAAAATGGTGATATATATTTTAGCGCGTTAACAATCAGTCTATATACTTGCAGTGGCCCCAAGGACATGAACAGATTATTGTAGCCAAAATATATTTAGAATAAAGGACATCTAATAATACATCAAATAAAGTTCATATGTTAAATAGTTCCTCCCAAAGAAAATAATCCTCACTATGGGTAAACATAAACAACAACACTTAAAATCATATTCCTTCACAATATTTTAATGGACTCCTTTCCAAACAGTTATTCATTTAATCTTTTATGATGTTCAACATGGCGTATTTAAAAAAAAGAGAGTGAGTGAGTGCTTGCTTAAGCAAAACGCTACATGTTTATCAGGTGGTTTATTTACTGTTATACACATTCATGTTATAGTACAACTAACTAAGAAAAAATTGCCGACCCGGCAGTGCAGAATCTACGGATTGGGGTCCTGGGCTTGGCCTTTTGGGGGCTGCTCCTGCATTTTGACATGAGATAATTTTTTGACGCTTCTAAAGCTGCGATAATACTTAAATCTCATTCCCAAGAGAATAATCCTCATTATGGGCTCAGAAGCTTAACAAAAGAACCCCCGACTATTAAACGTTGAATCTAACATCCAACTATAGCCTACATAATTTATGCACACAAAACTTATCATTGATAAATCTTAATTCTTCATAATATTTTAATGGTTTCCTTTCCAAACAGTTCTTCATGTTATGTTTTATGATGTTCAACATGACTTATTTAAAAAAAAAAAGAGACGAGAGTGAGTGCCTGTAATTTAAGCAAAACACTACATGTTTAGCAGGTGGTTTACTTACTGTTATACACATTGTAGTATAGCACAACATATCGTACTGAGAATATACTAAGATAATACTGCCAACCCGGCAGTGTCAACCTATGGATTATTGGGCCCCGTGGGCCTGGCCTCTTTAGATGCCTCTGCATTTTTGACATTCGACACCATGACATGAGATAATGAAATGAATATTTAATGTAAACAATATTTTGGGGCAACCCTTAAGCTGAGGCCCGGAAAGATATAATCCTGTGCTTTTATCTGGATCACATATCAATTAAAAATATTCCATCAATCCAGTTAAAGCCGCAGACGCAGAAAACATTAGGCCTCTTAAAAAAGAAAGACACATCAAAGCTTTCAACATTATAGTTCTATGAAGCCAATGCCGAACCAAGGGATTTTAGGCATCTCCGGGAGCCACACATTTTGACATGAGATAATGTACTTAATATTTAGTTTAAAATATTTTGGGGGCTCCTCAAACTGGGCCCCCTCCATACACCCTCTGTGTGAAGCCCCCATCATAAATGGGTTAGTTTGCATTGTAAACGTTGTGTAATGGCGCTACTCAAACTCAACCCTTATTCAATTCATTCATGTGACGTAATAGTCAAAAAATGAAAAAAATGTGACGTATTTTAGGTTAGTAATAAAGGGAAATAATTGTACATTAGAAATATCATATTTTAGAAATAATAACAATTTAAGCAATATAAATATTACATTATATTGAGGTATCCATAATTTTGGTTTAAAATTTAAATTGTAGAACATAACACAGAATATTAATTGAACGATTTCAAAATTCTTTTATGATCGCTTCTCATTTAATAACAAATTGAACACCATAAATTTATTACGATATTGTGAGATATAGAGAGACCTATGGAACTACGTTTCGGTGTTATATTTGTTTCGAAGAGTATCACAGAATATGGACTTTAACCTAGACATGGCAATAACTCTCAACAAGATACCGAAGCTAAAGAACGAAACAGTTAATACTTTAAATATCATCCTACTGTCAGAGTACAGACTCTTCATCTGGTCATGCAGACTTCAAGCCTGGCACAATAAGACAATTCTAAAAGAAGATCAAGTCCAAGAAAAATTTAGATACATAGTGGACTTTAAAATACAAAATTATTGACAATACAATGTTGTATCTATCATGACAAATATTTTAACTGTGAGAGATTTCCAATGGAACACGATATACCAATACCCCTTTTCTGTCCGCTGCGAGGTATGGGGACGGCGAGGGCCCAGGTGTCGCTTGACGAGAGTTGGACGACCCCGGGAATTAGCAGCCTCTATTTCGTGCTATGGAAAGGGAGAAAAGTTGTGTTTCTGGAAAGGAATGCCACTGTTTTTATTTAAAGTTAAATAAAACAAATTGCTGCATGTCAATT